>JAAGNO010010342.1:65708-82735 GCA_033439905.1 Ceryle rudis
CTGGACAGACTGGAGAGCTGGGCAAAGACAAACCTACTGAAGTTCAACAAGCGCAAGCCCAGAGTCCTACATCTGGGGAGGAACAACAACATATACCTGTACAGGTTATGGGTAGGCCCACTGGAAAGCGGCCCCATGGAGCCCCTCTGGGGCTGTTTAGCCTGGAGAAGAGAAGACTGAGAGGGGATCTTATTAATGCTTACAAATATCTGAAGGGTGGATGTCAGGTAAAAGGGGCCAGGCTCTTTTCAGCTGTGCCCTATGATAGGACAAGATGTAATGGTAGCAAGGTGAAACACGGAACATTCCACATCAACATGAGGGAAAAACTTTCCTGTGATGGTGACAGAGCCTGGCACAGGCTGCCCAGAGAGCTTGTGGAGTCTCCTTCTCTGGAGACTTTCAAGACCTGTCTGCATCTGTTCCTGTGTGGGCTGCTCTGGCAGGGGGGTTGGGCTCGATGATGTCTGGAGGTCCCTTCCAACCCTCACCATTCTATGAGTCTACCCATTCACATGGGGGTGGAATTCATCATCAATACTTTATCTGATGATCACATTCCATTCTGCAGTGACAGTTTTCATTAAGACTGCATTTATTCAGAGAAAGGCTAACCTAATAAGAGTAGCCTCAAGTTAAAGGATTTATTGTTGTCCTTTTTTAATATTTTATTTTTCTGAAGTTGGTGTCACTTTGGCATAATGAAAAGTTTTGAGCTTGTCGTTTGTTTTGTTGTTGTTGTTGTTTGTTTGTTTTTAACTGTGCAGCATTTTTTCCATCTGTTTAATGTGCATTATGTGGAGGATGTGCAGTACACGCTTGAAAAATTCACAGTTTTTATTCAGATACTGAGGTAGAATTGAAATGACTTAAAAAAAATATGTCTCTCTATAAAGTAACATTGGTCAAAGCTATAGGCACAGATTTCATTTGAAAGTTATAGGTATTACAATTTTATTTGAGTTTGTTTCAGTGTTCAAACGAAGGGGTGGGGAGTGGATTTTTCAGGTTCTTAGCTTAAACACACTGTAAAAAAAGCAACCTGCCTTTAGTCTAAAGGTTAGTATTTAGCTTAACTTTTGTGTTGCCCTATCCAACAGTATGTATTCAATAAACATGTGTGACTGCTTTTTATACCTGTAGATTATAAGCTAAAATCTTATCAGTGGGCTAGAACCTACAGACAAGAAGCTGTGTTGTCTGGAGCTCAGTGTTAAAAGTGGGGACATCTGAATAGAGGAGTTAGTTACAAGCCTAGCAAATCTTAATTTTTCTGCAATTTTCAATTCAGCAAAGTTGAGATAATTGAATTCGGTTGCAGAGTTTGGAAGTTTTTCTCTGTGTCTTTCCCTGAGGCTTTCAATTCTGCAGTGTCTGTGTGATTACTTGTCCTCCTCCTGGGAGACAGCCAGTGTTGTGTGGCGTCTGTGCTGTGTGATGGTGGTGGTTGCTCAGAAGAAGGCTTTGCCCCATCTTCTGATCTGATTTAAATGATCTGATCTGATTTAAATGATCTTACCCTCTCTTCGCCCATTTTAGTCTCTTAAGTGTTACAGACCAAATGCAGTGCTCTCAAAGCTGACCTCTTAGCTGTATTTACAGACAGAGACATGTGAAGCAGAAGCGGTTTTAAGTGGTGAACAGATAGAGACAAACATACCTGCTGTGATAATATATGTCTATACATTTTTCCTTATGTTGTAAGAACAGTCTTTAGAATTCCGAGGTCCTCTCTTTTTTTTTTTATGCCTAAAAAATTATTTTTTTCTCTCATCTCATAAAGCCATAATTCTTGTCACATAGTCTTAAATCTAGAGCTGTAAAGGCATTGCTGTGAATTTATGTTATGAGTATGTGCACATGTAAGTACAGAGCATTATGGTTTGTGCATCTCCCTCTTTTAAAGGAGGTAAGAGTCAAGCCTGTAAAGTCTAACACAAAAATAAAGCAATGACAAAGTCTGGAAAAACTCATTTCAAATAATTACCAGATGAGCTTTTAGGAGGGAAACACAATAAGCCTTTTGAGGAGAAAGTGAGTTTGAAAGGCACCAGTGATATCACTGATCATATATTCCTGGATAATACGTCACACCAAATCCTATTTATCTAGTCTATTGCTATTGGCCATTAATCTCGAACAAGGACGCATCGCATGCTGCGAAAGGTGAAATGATGAAACAGAAGGGCGTCAGTACCTGCTGGCAGGTAGTATCTCTGATAGCTGTAACTATCAAGTATCAGCCAGACTTCTGGAGGAGATTTCTCCTCTGCCCGCTTTCTGTGTTTCCTTAGTCCTGTTTGCACTTAAAGAACATCTTTGTGCCGTAGTGTCTTTCTTAATTTAACAACTACAGAAACTTTTACTTCATGCTACTATCACTGGAAGAGCTGGGAAAAAGAAGTTGTGCATTGTATAGATAAGAACAAGGTAAATCCTGCCTTGAAGAGCTTTGTATTAAATAACGCTGTAGTAGGTAAATATGGTTGCAACCTGATAGTTACCTCCTTCTTACTTTCCCTGCTCCCCAGAAGACAGGTACTTGGAAATTGTAGTTTTAGGACATTTGATTGAAGATTTACGTAAGAAATAGACTTGAATTGCAAAATTTGCATCCAGATCTTAATATCTTACTTCTCAGAGTTTTGGAAGACACTATTTGTATTGTAAGCACTGTTTCTAAAATGTTTGGATCTACAAATGAGCTCAGAATTCAAACGCCAGCAAAATAAATGTGGGTTTGGGTTGTGACTATTTGTAATTATGATGGATGTAGAATTTGTTCATTAGGGAGATCTCTCCCAGCAGTTGCATACAAAGTAATTCGCTTGTTAACTTTCCCTTCTTCTCATACCTCATCTCCTTTGAAAGTCGCTATTTATCATTTTATGGCACCGGTGAGTAAGTGCTGCTGAGTCAATGCTTGATTAGTTTCCAGCTGGTCCTGGGTGAGTAATTTATTTAGATGCCAAACAATCAAATTAAATTTTCAGAGTATTATAGCTTTACTAGAACTGCAGTGTGGTGTTGTCATCGTGGTGCCATCCCCAAAGACTTTTCTGGACAGTGACCGTTCTGAAGCCATCTCCTCAAATGTCAGTGACATCCTTCTGCCATATTACAGCACTCCCTCTGGATTTTCATTACCTTTTGCATCAGTGTGTCGTTTTGACAGTACCACCAATGGCTTCCATTAATACCAGTCTGAAACTTTTGACAAGAAACATTGCAGAGGCATTTATGTCAAGAACATAGGATAAGTTTTGTTTTACTCCAGAGGCAATGTTTTGCAAGGAAAATTACCAGTAAGATATTTCTTTTCATAAAATCTTTAAAAATACCAGTAGATTTTCTATGCATCTGGTATCTATCCATGCTTATTTGATTTTGTTATTAAAAAAAAAGTCTGAAATTGATGTGCCGTGAAACAGAAGGCATTCCTTAGTTTGCCAAATGAAAATGTTGGAAATGTCATCAGGTGGTATGTATGTCCCTGGGTTAATGCGCAGTCGTTTCAGGTAGTTACGAATTTACTGAATTCACAAAAGTCATCGGTTTCTCTACTTCCAGGCTTCTGTATAAGTTCTCTGGAGAAGTGTATAAAAATATATTTTCTACTAACATGATTTCTGGAACAACACAGTCAGGAAAGCAGCTGGGGCATATTTCACCTTTATTAAGGGGTTTGGTAAATTAATAAAATCGCGCTATAAAAATCTGTTCTGGCTTTTGTGTTGTAACTGAGGATTCACTGCAGAAACCACAACTGCGACCTTAAGCATTCTGTGTCTGAAAAGGAATGTAAAGCAAATATGTGTCAAAAGGTAGCATCTCATTGGAGGTGTACAGCAAGATTGCTAGGCTCTCCATTTAGCTCTGCTCCTTTTATTAATAATCTGCTTTTATGTTAGAAGGGGACATTTTAGGGACAAGAAAAAGGTCTGTGTATCTACCCGTTGGTGGTCGTTTGATTAAATCTTGCGATGGTCAAAGAATTCTGATTCTGAAATCATAGGAGAGATGCCTTTAAGATATTTCAGTTAGCATTTCTGCTATTTCTCAAAACTGGATTTGGTACAGCATCTGTCAGAGGTCTGAGGTTTCCCCTATTTACAGAACGTATAATCAGAGGTGCCGTTTTGTATGGATATGAGTTAGTCAAGCAAACCTAGGAGAGTAGGTAGGCTAAGTTCTGATGCACTTAATCCGACTGCAAGATACTATCAAACATGACCCGTGGAAGAAGATACTTTATCTAAGGACAGAGGCTTGTGGAATGTTGTGTTGGCTGAATACAGCTTTAGATTCCCATACCAAGGGCTCTGGAACTACTTCCTACAACCTCAGGAACCTACACTGGTGTGGGAATGAGTTAGGTATTTCTGAGATGCCCTCCTCATTCATCGCCTGACACTGCTTCATCCCTGTACGCTCAAATGTGTAAAAGTTGCTAAAAGAAGACAGTCTGCATTCCTGTCAAACTCCCAGACCTCCACGCGACCCCACAAGGCTGTGTTGATGCAGAGCAACAAGAGACAAGTCTCAGGAAGGATTCTGTGCAACATGGTGATTTGGGATAAATAGAATGTAAATCTGGAAGTTCCTTTTTTGCTGCTTAAGCTTATTATTGAAACCTCAATTTCTTGCCTTCTTCTGATTCTTTGACTAATTTTATTGTAGGACCTCATCTTCCTGATGTTAGACATTCTTTAATTTCTAGTTGCAATGTTACAGGATCGATATAAACAAACCTCACTGCCCTTCAGTTTAAATTAACCTTCTTGGGGGTTTATTGACCAATATTTACCTAATTTTCTTCTTTGTCCTTAATTTTTGTATCCTACAAATCCAAACTGTTAATTGGCTTTCGTCCATCCTAGTGTCTGTCACACAGGTTCTTCTCTCCATCAGAGATACACTTTGAGTCTCTTCCTCAAATATAGCTGCACAGAATTATGTGTTATCCAAGAGAAACTCTTACTTGTACCCGTTAGATAATATTAACACCTCCCTTTCCTTACTGAAAATGACCCGGTTGACATGTTTAGGATCAGATTTGCCTTTTTTAGAGCCATGTTGCAATTATTTCTTCATAGAACTTTCAGTTTCATAGACTCAGGTAACATTTTAGAAGAAATTATAGATGCCTACGTTACACGTTTGGGGGGAGCAATGCAGTCCCTTGAGAAGTTGATCAACATACATTGAATGTACTTTTCACACAAAATTAATGTATGTTTTCTTTGAGCCAGGAGCCATCTTTAGACTAGCTGGTAAAGTTTGGCTGTGAATACTCCGTTTGTAATTGGTACTTTAACCTTAACTGATATCTCATGTAGGAAACTGGACTGAAAAGAAACAGTTTGTCCTGGAGTGACAGAATTCAGGAATCAGAATCTGCTTCTTTTCTTGACAAATGCAACAAATTCGTTGCTAATGACTGATTTGCTTATTTCTTTTGTCCTGGATGCCGTATTGTTTGAGCAAGTCTACGTGCAATAGCTAAACTGAGTGTGAAAATGTTGACTCTTACTCTCTGACTTCATGTTCTATTTAAGTAATCAGAAGTAGTTGGATTACCAGACAGTTAAGGGAAGTACAAGATCACGGTCGCATTTTAACGTGCATATAGGCATCCTGACAAAGGGAAATGTCAGGGGGTAATGTGGGGGAAGAAAGCCGGCAGAAGGCTGTTGGAATTTATGAAACTGCGGATGTTAGAAAGCTTCTAAAAGCCAAATGCTTCGCAAGAGCCTGTTTCAAACCCCATGGATAGGATTCTTGTTGTTAGAGGTTATGTCTAGGAACTCTAATGTCAGGCATCTGTTTTGAAAAGGTTTTGTTTTCATATTTCTTTTTGTCTTCTTTTTATTTATTTATTTATTTATTTACCCCAAAGACATATGGCTGCATTAGTTCAAAAAGTTTCCCCATCCACAGCAAATGTCACAGCTGTTAGGGGCTCCCACAGCTTCCAGAGCAGCTTTGCAGTTTTAAGAGCTACTCTTGCTTGCAGTGAATCGTAAAAAGCACCTAAGAGTGTACTTTCAGCTGAAAGCTTTCATGCAGTCTCCCTTCTCACTCTTTTCAAGATCACGCTGGTGGGCACCACTGTGCCAGTTTCATCAGTCTAACAACATAATGGGCATGAGTTTCTTTCACTCATCTGGAGGTGGTCTCTGCAGAGCAAGAGAGAGTAACAGTAAGGAATCATTTTCAGCAGGTGCCTCCTGAGTTGCAGAAAATAGTGGCCATTTGATGAACATGAATATAGAGAATCCTAACCCAAACAATTCTGGTGGGCTTTGTGTTTGAAGAGTCCTCGCTGAGGAAGTAATCCTTTTTGAACACAGAAACCTTTCAAGAACTTCTGTATTTATATGCATGCATGTAGAGTACAGGAGGCTGGTTTTGTTTGAGAAATAGGACTAAAATACGGAATTTGTATGCTGGTTTGTAGCTTTTCCTATTAATTTCAGAAGTTGGTATTGTAAGCTGAAAATCAGGTGGTAGTTCTGCAATGAGTCAGTATCCTGAACTTTCAGATTTGGTCCAGATGAGCATTTACACCTTTAGATATTAGTATCTAAATTTATGATCTTCCCTTGCTTGTCCCATCCTCATGATATAGCTGATGTCATGGTCTAAACATCAGGCCACTGGGCTGTTTTATCCAGCTGTTAACATAACATCAACAAACGATGCACATTTTTATCCCTGAAGCTGGCTCGGTGTGGTGGCTCATTGCAGCCCTCAGTCAGATTACACTAGGTAGTCATGAACTCTACCACCTTCTTTTTGTCTTCTGCTTCTCCTATTCCTTACACAGTTGTTAAGCAACTTCCATATTGGAAGTTTGAGCTTATTGTGTAACCTATATATGTTATGTGTATCACATAAAACGAGCGTAAAAATGAGTGGAAGGAACTGTAAATCTGACCATTTAATAGAGACAATGCACTTCACGTGTCAATAAGACAGTAAGGATCTGACAGAACATGAGAAATGTTAGAGTTTATCCCATTAGAAGTTCACTTCAAGTGAACTTTAGTGGGAACACAAGCAAGCTGTATACCATTTTGACTTATCAAAATTACCCTTCCAGTATAAAAACACTTAACCCTTGGAACATTAGAGAGACTAATGTGCTGTAAGGCTGAGTTTTTAACACATAGTAATGTCCTAAGTGCCTCCTGTAGTTTCTGGCTTAGCATTCCCTTGTTCCCCTGGCTTCTGTGTCTCCTACAAAAAGCATGACTTCTAAAAGACAGCATACTAGAAGTGCAAGCAGGGGATTAGTAAAGTTAATTTTCAGATACTCCAGATGAACTTCTTGGCTTTCAGCTATTTCCATTAGGCAGAAACTTGATGAGTTCCAATTTCTGCCTCCGCAAAAAAAAGCTGATACATTATTAGATCCGTAGGGCCAAATTTTCAGCCAGTGTAGAAATTCCACTGATGACATTTACAGCATCCAAAGATTTGGCCCATTATTAGCCAATTCCTTAGGATTTAATATCTGTTATTGGTACTATAATTTATATGGGAGGCTGTGACACCCCATTACAACTTCTTTTTGTAAAAAATACTGTAAGATACCTACTCCATCTCAGAATTATTTTAAAGTCAGTGAAAATTAGTGATTGCTACTGTGAGAGATGCCTGTATTGGGTAAGATGACAGAGAAGGGACTAGTAAAATCCGTTCAGTAATCTGGAATAGGTAGTACTCACCAGTGCCATTTAATGCTGTTAGTAGACCACGAATAAGAAAGACTAGTGGTAGCATGAAGTACTAATGGATTACTTCCCTAATTAAGACAACTTCCTAAAGATCTGAAATAGAACAGCGCTAAAAATTGTGGCACAGTCGATAAAATGGATTACTTGAAAATATTACAAATTCTGCATACACGCTAGAAAGTAGTCCGGTTTATCTAGTATTTTCTTTAGGCTGCAAAGACTTTCATCCTTCTGAACTTCCAGCATTTCTGCTTCCCATTTTCAGCTCCACTGCATTGGTGTTAGTCTCTAACACTGTCAGTGCTTTCAGTGGAGTGGCAATCAGTGTGCTTGTTTTGTAGCCGTGAGAAAAGAATACGGCTAAATGCTACTAACTGTTTTGGGAAGAAACAAAAGGTATTATGAAAGCTATATTTATTTTATGATCACTTAATTTTAGAGTTTGCTAGCACTGGCCATAAATTGTTTACTAGGAAGCTGGATTATGGAATTATCTGTTTGGTATGGACAACAGCACCTTTTTAGGTGTCTCTTTTTTTGATCAATTTGTAAGTTTAACACCTTTTAAAGCTGTGATGATCAGCAAGGCAGTGGTTGCTTTCACTGCAAACGAAGGCACAGGTTGTGAGGTCAGACCAGTGGATCCTTCCCACCAGTGAGTCTGCTAGTGTAAAGGAAGCTTCAGCTCTTGATAAAGCCTCATGTTCAGGGGCTGTTTGTGAGGGAGAAAAAGCAGCATTGCCAAGTCCTACCCTCTTGCCTAAATGGACAGGGAGCTTTCTGTCAGAGTTAATGCTCCTCTCCAGGGGACTTGCCCCTCCTCTTGCTGTCCCTGTTACTTAATGAACACAAAGGCAGCTTAACAACAGTCTGGCAATGCTACAGGTTCTGAAATTGTATTTCCTGAAATTTTTTTTCCGTCTTAACTTTTCTCAGTCAACTGCAGTCTTAAGTAACATCATGAATAGTAATGGTTTTTTATTTTTTTATTCACAAAGAGTGAAACATTTAAGGTTCACTGGAGAAGCAGCCTTGGAAAAGGCACTCCACAGCATCCGAGGTTAGGACCCATGAGGATTCACAGAGCCCTATGGAAATGTACGAACAAGACCTTCCTGGCCTTGTTCATTAGTATCAGTGCTTCAGTTTCACAAAGATAATGTTTTATAATGCACACTCTGCACCAAAGAAGCTGTGCTTCTACTAGCAATATACTTCTAGTACTGAGTCTTTTGAAGTCTCACTTTAAAGGTGGAAGTATTGCAAATGAGCTGGGTTTGTGGTTAGTTGTTGATACAGTACAGTATGCTATGCCTATATAATCCTGAAACTTTAGCTATTCAATTCTGGTCTAATCAAAGAAAGAGGAAGTTCAGATGACTGTTTATATTAGTTACGTTACCCTGAACAGTTACGCAATTTCTTTATGCGGAGTGACATATTTGCTTTGAAAAGGAAAAGGTCAGTAAACTGTGGTGGGATTTGAGTTGTGTGAGTCCAGTGCAGAGGGTATGAGTTGCAGGAAACCTGGCTCCTATCACCTGCCTCTGCCAGTGGCTTCATCATCTTTGGAACTTCCCTCTCTGAAACTCAGTTCCCTCAGCTCTCAGTTACAGGATTTTAATGTTGACCGTTGGACAGCTCTTTTCAATGTGCTGAAGAACTGGGTGTTACTGTTAGTCATTACCTATTCATGCCTATCCCCATCTTTGTGAAGCTGGTGTAGAGATAAGTAGTAACTGCAGAGTTTGGGCTGGTGTACTCTAGCATGAGAAATCGTGCGCTGAAGTATCAGACCCAAGCATCGATGTATGCAGCATGACGGGAAAGGCCATGAATGAAACAGGTGCACCCTTGTGAAAGTGGCACTACAGAAATGCAGGACACACTGTGGTGGTGGTCCTGCTCCAAGAACAGAGACAGTCGGCATCAGAACAACTAGAAATTAGAAAACAGTACTGCAAGTGGAACTACGGGAAGGATCTCTACTGTGTGTGAACCACACGTATCAATGGCCAAGGCTAATGCCTTGAGTATTGGAGTTGGGCACTATTATAAGTTCATTCTGCAACGCAGAGAAAACACCGACATGTCAGGTTAGTCAGAACTCCAGCGTCAGTTCTGTTAGTCTTCGTACGTATGAAGAAGTCTCTCTTACAGCAAAACAGACAATGACTGTATGAGAAGAAGAGCCCGACAACTTAAGACTCCCTGTAAAGGGTTTTGAGGGTTGCATCGCGAAAAGAAAAGGTGAATGGATATTTCACAGTTCCTTCAACAATGTTTTGCTTTTTTTCCCCGGTGGAAATTAAATTTATGTTTGTCTGTGATATCTTAAGTGTTTCTTCACCTTTTTTTGAGGTCATTTTCTGCTGAGTTGTCTGTTGGCTTAAAATGTATTTGTTTTTTATCACCCGTGGAAACAAACATAACTGAAGAAAAAAGCTTGCTAGGAATAAGTTCTCATCTCTTTTTATACAGTGTTAAATAAGATGAATAGAAGGGTTTTCTTAACCTCATGCTCTTTCAGAAGTGTTTTGAGCCTTTAACTTCTACTGGCATGATTCCATGCGTCTTCTACTTTCTTACATTAGTTATGTCACATCTAAAATTATCGAGTCAAACTCAATGTTAAATTGAAGAATTGAATCTGCTGAAGACAGAACTCCCCATGTCTTTTGTGGACAATAAAAATACTTGTGGAAATTGCTTTCTCTGACCTTCAGCCATTTTTCATTCTTACAGATCATGTGAAAGAACTTAATCCAAATGAGATTTGCAGTTTTTCCAGAGTATTCTTTCCAACATCAGTCATGATGTGTAAGGCTGAAGAACTGTTCTAGGCACTTTGCGATGAGCTATGCGTGACAGCATTCATTTTCCAGGAAATGCAAAGAGATGTTAAGAATCAAATTATAAAATTCATAGTATGGGCTGAGTTACTTAGGATTTCCATTACTGTAGTGCTGATAAAACACCAAGTATTTTATTTTTTTAGTAACATAATTCAGTTTTCTCATCATCATATGCTGGGAAAATACACACAGCAAAATCTCAAGAGGTGGGAGACTCTTACGTGTTTACAAAGGTAGCAGATATTGCTGAACATTTACAATACTCATGCATAACTGCAGTTTGAATCCTGCTTAGTTACGAAAAGGAAGTATATTGTGTCGGATTTGGGCATCACTCTTAGAATGTCGATAAGCTGGAGAAGTAGGAATGATAAGAGGCTTAGAATGTAAGACGTATGAGGAAAGACTGAAAGAGCTGGGCTTGCTAAGTCTAGAAACGAGAAGGTGAAAGTGATGAAACAGGTTTTCAGTATGTAAAATACTCTTGAACTTGCTCAATGCCTTCAGAAGAACATATGTTCTAGCAGTTTAAATTTTACCCATGAAGTCAAAGTATTTTAGTATTCCATTTCTTAGATAGATACATAAGACCATTTTCTGAGGTTGTGAATGATAACTATTTTTAACTAAAGGTCGTTGGTCTTTGGGTAGACTGTCTCATGTTGGATTCCAAAATTATGGTGTAGAGTTTGGGCAGACAGAATACTCCAGTTTGGTTTTCTAAACTTCCTTCAGCACGTGTGCTGTCACTGCCACATAGAATGTCACTCAATATCATTTCATTTACACAAGGTCAAACCCAGACAGCTCATGTCCTTATACTATGGCCGTCATAGAATTAACCAAGTGAATTTGCTTCTTACAATGGCCAACAGATGCAGACCATCAGAAAATGAAGCAACAAAAAATGGAATTTCAATGGAGATTCATCTTCAAATACCTCAAGTGGCGCTTCAGTTACTTTTTAGAATTTAAATAACCTATCTTCATCCCCTGTTAAGCAGTGGAGCTCCAGTAGTATCAGGAAAACTATCTTAATTTAAACTTGCTGAGGATATGCCTGTGAATCATTTTGCCAAAAATATTTTTTTTTTCTGAATTTGCTTTTGATTAAAATCTGTTCTGTCAGTGCAGTTCCTTATCTGATGTGTTGGGGTACCTTGAACATAACTTGTGTTTCCTGGGGGTTGGGGTTTATTTAGGTTGTTTTCATTTCTTTGTTTGGGTTTTTTTCTTATGGTGGTGGTTGGTTTTTTTTTCCCAAGGGCAGGCACCGGAACTATGGCGGGGGGAGCAGTGGAGAGATGTGTGTGGCATAATGCAACGGGGCTGAATCTAGGTCTGGCTCCAGCTTCACTGCTGATGTTGGTGTTACACATCAGCACAGCTTTTCTCTGACATGATCTGAATTGGGGGTGTTGAAATACAGCCAACAAGTCTTCCATCAGTGGGAAGTTCTCTCTAGCTGCTTTCTGTACCAGTTACAGGCAGTCTTCAGCAGCAATTCTCCTCTTACAAACATCTCCGTAATACGTTTCTGACGGTATATGCTGAAGTCAATAGAGTCTTACTGATTAAAAAACTATAATACTCTAAAGTGTCTCATGCACTGTCATTTAGAGGGTGGCTGCCTACAATTTCTAGGTGCCATCAATCTCCTTAGTAAGATAATTTCCTGCCTTTATATTTATGGAGGAGGAAAGGATACACCATGAATTTCTCATTATGGGAATGATACTTAGCCTTCATGTAGTGTTTTTTGCCTTCAGGGCAGTTTATAAGTATGACTTAACGTTCATCATATCCTTCAAAGTTGTTAAGTATTAATATTCCCATTTTATAGAGGAGGAAATTGAAGGAAAGAAGTTAGATAACTTTCCCAAGACTTCAGATGGAGTCATGGGAGCAGTTTTCAATCCTGTGCCAAGACTATGTATCCCGTCTTTTCCGCAGGTGCTGCTCTGGTTATCCGCTGTTTCTTAGTATAAGGAACTGTACCGGTATTGGATGCTATGCAGTGTCAGATGGTGTGCTGACGATTAGTAAATAACTGCTCTTGGACATGTATTAGAAATTTGTAAGCTGTGCATTCAAAAGCTTTTGGAAAACGTTCCCAACTGGCGCTTAGTGTAAGCATGAGAGGTTTAAATCGAGTGGTTAGCTCACTGGGAGACGCGAGAAACCCCTTCAGCCACAAGGATGTAGCAATCTAACTGTGTGGTTGAAATCCTACTCTTTCAGTGCAGTGTTGCTGGGTATTTTCTGATAACTTCAGTGCACTTAAAAGGAAATCTTGGAGGTAGTACTTGCAGACTTTTTTCTTCAAATGCATATATTTATTTTGGTTTCGTCTGCCATTGCTTTCAACTTTTCTGTAGCCTGAAACAAAAATACCAGTGCAGGGTGCAGATACAGGTTTCTTTGGAAGCAATGGGGAGTCTGCCAGGGAGACAAAAGTGGAAAACATTGATATTTGTTTACAAAACCCTACTGTCTACTAGAAACATGCATAAGACAATTCAGAGAAGGTCAAAAAATAAGAGGAAGTTCATTTACTCCAGTTTCTTAAGCAGAACATGGGCACAGTTGAGAAGTGCCACATCTAATCAAAGCACACTATTTTGTTAATATTTTTCAAAATTTTTCAATGAAGTGAAAAAAATTAGCAAACTGAACATATTTTTTTTGTATGAATTTGGTGTTTGTGAAAGCCAGGACTGGTCCATAGTCAGCTACTGTAATCTTTCCTGAGCCGGCTTTACAAATGGGTCTTGAGTCACAAGTTTCAAACTTTATTTCACCGACCTGGATCCCAAAAATGAGGAGACATTAATCAGTATAGAATTAATGTAACTAGCTTTGGTAAGGTGAATATTGTTTAAAATGAGTTTTGCAGACTGCCATCCCTTTGTAATGCCCTCAGTACAGTGGCACTTAACGCCAAAGCCCGTGTGCGATTCCAGAGGTGATCTCAGGCCAAGGCATTACAGTTGTGTTCTGGGTGCTAGCAGAGATGGAGAGGATTGTAAAGCAAATATGCAACCTTGACTGTCCACAAAGGAGAGACAAAACAACAAAACAGAGGCGTGAGAGAGAACAGAAAAGAAATTTAAAAGGCTTTTTGTTTGAAACCCAAAAGGTGTAGAATGGCTTCTTAATGTTCTCTTCATTCTGAATATTTTTAGAACTAAATTTGTAATTCCTGACTGAGGTTAGATGCTTAAAAAAATAAGCATTTAGCTTAAGTACTTGTATGCTTGTGGTGATAGCCATATTTGTGCATCCATTTCTAGCATTTAAAAGCAATAACCTTTTCTTAACACTTCATTTTAATCCTAGTGTAGTGAATATAGACTCAAATTATCTGAACGTTTATTTTTTCCCCCTGTTCCTTTGGCCAGTAAGAGCTTTTGAGTTCCTCTGTCTTTGTGAAAGTTTTTTGTTGTTGGTTGGTAGGTTTGTTTTCTTTTTTAAAAATGGATCTAGTAACTTCTAATTCATTGTCACGAATTCATGGCTGATGTATTATGGCGAAAAGCTGGCTATTTTGGAGTCTTTTTTTTATTCTGGTAAACCAAGAAAATGATAATTTGGGTTTGAAAAGTAGTTTTTTGTCCTGATGTGAAAGCTAATGTTTAATTTTTGGTCAGCGTATATTTTAAAAAGTGTTTTATTCATTAATACCTTTGTGCAATGCAAAAAGCACTCATAATGGTAAGAGGATTTTTAAAATTTCGAAAATACGGAAGCATCTATTTTAAATTTTCATTCTTTTAGCCTACTTCTAGTCGGTTTCTGAAATTTTCAAGCATTTAAAAAGTAGTGAAAATATTTTCACAGCTCAGGTTTTTTTAGCAATTGAGTTTAATTTACTTTCAAAGTGCTTAACTGGCAAGCGTCGCAAAAATTCAAAGTTTTTAAGCTTCATGTTCGACTCTCCCGGAGAACTGACGTTTCTAATGACACAAATCCTGCTGCCTTCTATTTTTCCAAACTAAGTATCATCAGTGTCTTAAAAAAGACAGAGGTTAAACTGGGCCAGAACAGGCTAGCTGGTTAAAAACTGACAGGAAAGGAGACAAATGGACACATAATGGTACGGAAACACATCTCCCACACTCAGACATATCTGCAGCAACGATTTTTATGGCTTAATTCTGCTTCTTCCTCCCCTTTATGGAAAGATGCTGTAGTTATCTTTGATAGACTATTCTTTAGACGGACCGTCAGTTCCCAGATCCATACACAATAAAAAGCGTAAAGCTCAAAAATCCACAGGATTTCTTTACCTTTAGAAGTAAATGAGCGCACATTGACTTTTCATTTTACAGTCCCAAATCTGCATGTCAGTTCGGTTGAATAAAAACAGCGCAGAATTTTTTGCTTCGGAAAATTATTATCATTAACAGTGCATTTCACTAACCAGTGATTTGCAAGATGAATGTATTTATTGACATTCCCTGTGCTCTTCAGACGTGGATGGTACGGTCCAGCAGACCGAGGCGTAATACCCCGAAGTGAGCTGCGCAGTGCTTCAACTCTCTCACCCAGCTGAGAGCGCGCCTTTTTTCACTACCTTTCCAAACACTTTCCTACCTTTTTTTAGAGTGGTGGGCATCCTTTTAGGACAATTAACAGCAATTCTTTTTGCAAACTTAGGAAATGTGTGGAAAACAGCATTACCAGATGTTCGGTGTTGATGGAAGCTTTTACTGCCTTGGAGGGAAAAATAAAGTTACTTCTCTTCAGTTCTGTCCCATCTAATGAGCTGCATAGTCCACTACATCTTTCCTTCAAGGGGAAAATTTTCACGCAGTCTCTCCCTTTTATATTCTGTTCCCAGTATTCACAGAACACACCTATTTTTAAGAGCTTTGCCCTCTATTAAATTAGGCCAAAGCAGGCTAGTTGGGTAAAACTAACAAGAAAGGAGACAAATTGGCATTTGCACATATACAAGAGTAGAAAAACATTATGATTTCCTAGGGAAAGCAGGGTTAAGAAGTGAGCTGAAAGTATCAGAAACCTTCACACCCCAAACACAGCTCTGCCACTCTAAATGTTCTCCCCTTCTCCCCTGCTCTTTTAACACCATTACAGGAGATGTGGTAAGGCAAGCTTGATGTAACTGTTTATTGAAGCTCTTGGGAAAAGTCTAGCAAAATATACTTTCATAAATAAAACAGAGCTAATTAAGAACCACTTGAAAAGCTAGCACAGGGGGAAAGATGGGAGGAAATTACCATGTAATGTGTATGTGGTTAGCAGAAGCATAATTCTAGCTGAAATGAGGCAGATGCCTTACTGGCAGCTGGATTCCTCCATTCTTTCTCATGTTTGGTAGTGTCTTACTAAACAAATGCCGCCGTTGAATTTGATTGAACTACTTGGCAATAATAATGGCAGCAGAATGAGACCTTCCCTTAGTAACTTACAGCCAAAGATGTGATAGTGTCTGAAAGCTACAGGGAAGGGTACCGTGAATTATAAGAAGAACATACTTTAATGTAGGTGTTTATTTTTCGAGTCAAAACCCAATGAGTTATATGAGAAATACCAAGGGGACAGTGGTTATTTGTAATATAGTAGGGAAATTTCCTAAATAGGGTTTTATGTGGCTTGGATAGAAAAGGAAAGCAAACCTGCTCCTTGAGAGTAGCGTGCCTTGAAACTTAGTAAACAGACATACAGTCTGTGCCAATGGACATTTAGACAAAGGTGGTAACTGTTAGTGCTGTTACCATCTGCTGTGTGATTGCCTCTGAGAAGGCAGTTTGGTTGGAATCCATTTCCTAGCCATGAGATGAGAGCAGCGTAAGTCGTACGAAGGTATCTGAGAGTTGGTCTCATTTGTCTGAATGTGGCACATTAAGTGATGCTATTAAGTCTCTGGATAAATGTGCCTGTCAGAAGAATGAGGTGGTTTTGATATATTTTTAAATAACGTTAGGGAAAAAAAGAACACCTTTGGGGGCTTTAGGGAACCTTTCTATTGGGTTTTCAATGGTTGAAGGTACTAGATGTCAAACACAGTGGAGAGGTTCTCCAGAGATTGTGTCTTTTAGTGTCCTCTGGCCTCATGGTTAGTTTCAGCATACATTTCATGCACATGGAATAAATCTGACTGATACTGCCTGGTTTTATTAGCAGTAAATTCTGGCATGTAAAATCTGTGCAATTGGTTTTTTTAGGTCAGATCTGCTTGCAGATTGGATAATATTGTCTCAATGCTGCAAGACCGATTATGTAATGACATGTATCTATCTATCTATCTATCTATCTATCTACCTACCTATCTATATACCTACCTACCCCTTGGAAAAAGACCACACATTTGTCAATAAATGTGCTGCAGATACTTCACAGAATGGTAGGGGTTGGAAGGGACCTCTGGAGATCATAGAATCCAACCCCCCTGCCAGAGCAGGAA
>JAAGNO010010343.1:16317-48150 GCA_033439905.1 Ceryle rudis
CACTTGGGCATTTCTTTTCTCTTCTTCTTTCCTCTTCCCTTCCTCTTCTATCTGCTCTTCTTTCTCTCTTCTCTTCTTCAGATAACTTTCTATGTTTGAATTCAATTTTTCTACACAGTGAACAGCAGCTTAAGCATCTATGCTTAGGACTCTGAAAATGCTTGGGCATGCAGAATTCAGGACTGTAAAACTTTTGTTTTTCTTGACTGTAAAACTTTCAGCATCTGGATGGCACTTCATGAATATCACAACTAAAAGACTAGTTATAATAGCACAAGGACCAAATTCCACCCTACTTATAAATATGCAAGTTCACTCAATTACTAAATTTGCATAGTTAATATAGCTACTTCTTTATAAGTACAGGCCCAGTTTCAATCCTGTTTATCCAAGAACTCCCTAAAACACATCGGTGTGTTTTAAAGCATGCAGATGTCTAACTGCTAAAAATGTAAGTGATGGGACTGATAAATATGCTTGGCACAGGAGGAAAAATATCACTTTTACAAAGATGCATATCAGCATGAGGTACGGAATTTAAAAGCCCATAGAAATGCTGGCTTGACAAAGGAAGATGAAGCATCTACTCTCTTCCTCTCAGGCTAGGTCACTTCATTAGTGTTAAGCTTCAGAGTGTGTAGATTGCCTCTTTCACCACTCACACTTTTATTCTTTGAAAGTGCACAGTCTTCCTTTACAAGCAAAGGCTTATTTATGGGATGCAGTGCTTCTGGCCAGCAAGGGCTTTGTAAGACCATTTAAAGAAACAACTGTTGTATTTTTCTAACACATAATGAACTCCTGATGGTTACTCTGCTAAGTCAGTATGCATAGTTCAGTGAAAGAAAGCTAATTAAGGGAACTGTATAGAAAGAAATGTAGGGATATGCTTGTCTGCTGCAATGGAAGAGAATAAATATCATCTGTGTATGCAAGAAGTCATCTAAGTTTGCTATATAACTCAAGTGAGCTTGCTAAGTCTTACCTGGAAGGGAGCCCTAGTCCAGCCTTGTGCTGAAAGCAGGACTTCTGGTTATTATGTTACCCGGGTCCCTGTCAGGCCAAGCCTTGAACGTTTCCAGAGAGGGAGATTCCACCACTCCTCTGGACAACCTAGTCTAGTGTTTGATTGTCTCACAGTGAAACATTTTTTTCTTATATATAGACAGTATTTCCCTTGAAGAAACTCTGTGCATGCTTGTGAAGGACAAACATCCATCTTCTCTGTAACTGCATTTCAGGTATTCAAAGACTGGGACTACATGCACATAGAGCCTTCCTTCCTATGACAAGCAAATCCAATTTCTTCAACTTTTCTTCATGTCAGGTTCTGTTATTCTCTCATCATCTTTATGACTCCTTTCTGGATCCTCTCTATTTTTTCAATATTTCTCTGGAACCATGGAGATCAAACAGGGGCACAGTGTTCCACTTGTGGCCTAACAAGTGCCAAGTACTGTGAGGTAATCACTTTCCTTGATCTGCTGGCTGTACTTTTGTGGATCCAGCCCAAGATATGTCTTGATGCAAGGGCAGACTTCTGGCTTATATTTGATTTGCTTCCAGTTAGGACATTCAGCTCCTTTTTAGTAGAGTTGAATGTCCCCATCTTGTATCCTCAAACTTGAACAACAATTATTGGTGTTAAGGATGGAAGTTGTTGTTAGTCATGTAGAATGAGAAACTAAATATGACCCAGCAATTTGTACTCTCAGCCCAGAAAACCAATCACATTGATTGCATCCTGGGCTCCATCAGAAGCTCGACCAGCAGGTTGAGGAAGGTAATTCTCTCCCTCTACTCCACTCTCTTAACACCCCACCTGGAGTACCGTGCTTATCTCTGGGGCCCCAGCATAAGGAAGACCTGGATGTACTTGAGCAGTTCCTGAGGAGGGCCACACAGATGATCAGAGGGCTGGAACACCTCTCCTCCAAGGACAGACTTAGAGAATTGGGGTTGTTCAACCTGGAAAAGATAAGGCTCTGGAGAGACCTTATAGCAGCCTTCCAGTACTTAAAGGGGCCTACAGGAAAGATGGGGATGGACACATAATCAGGGAGTGTAGTGATAAAAAAGGGGTATCAGTTTTAAACTGAAAGAGGGTAGATTTAGATTAGATATTAGGAAGAAATTCTTTACTGTGAGAATGGTGAGACACTGGAACAGGTTGCCTGGAGAAGCTGTGGATGCTCCCCCTCTGGAAGTGTTCAAAGTCTGGTAGGATGAGGCTTTGAGCAACCTGTTCTGGTGGGAGGTGTCCCCACTTATTGCAGGGAGGTTGGAACTAGATGGTCTCTAAGGTCCCTTCCAACCCAAACCCTTCAATGATTCTACGATTGCATGATTCAATGATTCTGTGATTTCATGACATACTCTAAAATGATAATGCAAGTTCTGTTTATTGCAGTTTGGCCTCCACCACAACAAAGGGCACTTTCTATTTTTGCACCTTTCTGCACCGTCTTTTCAGTATAGCCCTTCCACTGACCAGGGTTAACTTTAGTACTACATGAGGTTAAAAAGAGATGTGTCTAAGTGGCTGCTGGATGGGATGGGATTCTTCCTCCTACATAGTTCCTGTCTGAAATACGAACCACTTAGACTGGCAGCAGAAATCCCAGCAGCAGAAATCTCCTGGGGTAAAGGAGCGTGTTAGTATACGACCAACAAGTTTGAAAGGTTCTGTCTCATTGTCACTCACCTGGATCAATAGGAGCATAATAGGGCCCTACTACTCTGAAGACGTGTCAAAGAGACTTCTCTCAGGTAGCAAAGAGAGGAAATATGACACATCAGGGCAGATGCTGAAGCCTCAGGGAGAGATGGGCAAGGAAGGAAGCACATTGTCTGAGTCAGTCTGCTCAGTTCCCAGTGCAGCACACCAAGAGAGCCCGAGAACCCTTGCAGTCTCTGCAGCTCTGTTATACAGAAGCACCCTCTTCCTAGTTGTATGTTCCTTCCTGCCTTTTTGAAAAGGTACATGTTTTTCCCTATGACTTTACTCATCTTGTCCATTCCCCATTAGTACTGGGTATTTTGTTGTCTGGTTTTTAAATGGTCAAAGCAAAAGGACTTCCATCAGTTCCTGGAATACTCTGATCCATTGCTTGGTTACAATCAATATTACAAGAAACTTGTAAGAATTTAGTCTACATTTCCTTTGATCAATATCATTCTTTTGTTACTAGCTATTCCTTAAATAATTTTAAAAAGTTTTCTCAGTTTCTTTGCACCTGCAGATGCTTGTATGGAGTTACCCAATTCCCCCTTAGACAGCTAGTAATGCTGAGCTAAGCATATTTATTTCTCTTAATCTTCTCTTAGAAATTAATCCCTCAATCATTTTTTTTTGTTGTCCTTTTCTGAAATTCCTGCAGTTTGTTGGAGCTTTTCTGGCAGAGATATGCCTAGATTGGGGAGCAGTAGTCAACCTACAGCTTCCCTGCTCGCTCCTCTCTGCACCTTGTCTCTGGGTTCTCACCTCTCTAGATGGGGAATCAGTGGTGAGCCCCTCAGCAGCCTTTGGAAAATGGAGCAGTACCCTGAAATCATCTCCATCAACTCTAATAATGGTGTTGGAGCTGAGACCTGTGTATGTTGTTTGGCTGAGGCAGAGGAATACTGATGCTGCCAGTACTGAGAAAACTGTCACCCTCCTGAATCTGCACGCGTTGCTGAGATGTGTTCCTGAAGCTTTGCAACTTTGTGTAGGTTATAAATCAGAGTGCTTTGTAACAGAATGCACATGCATGTGGAGCAGGTTTATGGAGGGAGTGATCGCATGTCAAAACGCAGGTTGGTGCAAGAAAAGCATTAAAGAAAATAGTATAGCACAGTTCGTGTTCTCACCCAAAGTAGAATCCTGCTTAATATAGGAGCACAGGCTTGAAGTTAAGGGACATAAAGATTGCTGTGCAGCTTGTGCTTCCTGAAAAAGATTATATAGAAATTCAAATCCCTGCATGAATTTTAACACACAGCTTCCAACAGCTGTTGGGTATCACATAAGGAATTGGCAAGTCTGTGGCAGCAGCTGCACCTTGCCACATCCCTGGCAGTACCAGGGGGCTGTAAGAGATAGAAGTGATGCATGTACTTTGTGAGGCATTTTACACTTGGGTTGTATTGAAACAGAGCAGCTGTCATGACAGAAGACATTCAAGACCCCACCATGGTACCAATAAAATTAAAAGAAGATCAGAACTGGCGGGTTTTTTTCAGTGTATAAAATACAGTTACCAATCTATGGTACTATACGTATTAAATCAGAATACAGGGTTATGAACTTCAGAAGAGAAAATATGTTTTGAAGTCATAAACATCCTATTTCATGCATGGTCACATGATTTCAGAGGCAGAGCTATAAATTGCACTTGCAGTCTTACTTTCTATTCCACTAGCACAGTTTCATCATTTATTTGCATTTGTCCCTGAAACAAGAGGATGAACACCTTGATCTAAAGAAACCAATGCCCATTCTGACATCTCTGAAAAACTCATGTTGTTTCCATCCCTGTTGGTTGGGAAAGGCTGCAGCCACAATGCAGCAGGCTTCGAGATGGGCCTTTATTCAAAACTGGATCAAAGAACTGTAGCTGTTCCATGACATTCATTTCTGACACACTTAAGGGCATTTGAGCATTACTATTGCTTTGTAATTGACAAACAGCAGACAGCAGCCAATCCCCCGGAGAGAGGAGTAATATCTAGCCAAGAAATCAGCAGTGTCCTAACACAAGAGAATTCAATCCCTTGCAAAACTCTTACCCTACCACTTAGAACAATTGGTGAGGTTTGTTGTTTTGGTTTGGTTTTTTGTTTGTTTGTTTGCTTGCTTGTTTTGTTTATTAATTTCTGTGTGCAAAAGAACAAAAAAGAAGCAGTTTGTGTAGATGTTTTATTTTTCACAGTAGCAGCTAGCCTTACTTTTCAAATAGTGAAATATCTGAAGGGGTTAAGCCTGGATATGGGGTATGTGCAGCTTTCAGTGGTTAGGGGTCAGAGCAAAGAAGGGAACCAATTTTTTTTTCCTGCTTTTGGAACACAAACTACTGAAAGTGCAAGATTCAATATCAGGTAGTAAGCATTTCTACAGACCTAGGCTGTACTTGCAGCAAATTCAGTGGCACCACATATGTTCTGTAGGGAATATGTACATATTCCATAGGGAATAGGATCTCAGGGTGTGTGGAGCACAGTCTATTTGGAGTGGGTTCCCTCTACTCACTTCATCTATTGTTTCTAATTATTTTGAGAGTCCTCAGAGACAACTGCATATAATAATATGTCTAGGAACAATTCTTTATGCATTCAAAAGAACTGGACAGGGAAATTAAATGTATTTACAAATATATTTTCATATAGAAATTTAGTATTCTTTTTAATAAAACAAAACTTGTAGTAATGGATGACGTTAAGCAAATCAAAGCAGATCATCTCCTTTCTCTCTGAGGGTCTATCCCAAGATTTCCAGGATGCTATGCACAGTACTACAGATTTGGACTTGATCTCCAAATACTCCAGACATAACCCCTTCCCTACCTCCCCCAAATTCTGAAAACTACTATTCAATTAAACACTGCAGGGTTAGCAAATCAAATGATTATTACTAGGAACAGGTATCTGACAGTTTTGGGGAAAATCTGTGAGAGTATACTGGGAATACTTGAGAAATAAAACAATGTTGCTGTCTGTAACTGAGCTTGACACTGTCCCCCACAACATCCTCATGGATAAGCTGGCTGCCCATGGCTTGGGTGGGCATATACTCTGCTGGGTGAAACACTGGATGGATGGATGGGCCCAAAGAGTTGTGGTCAATGGACTTAAATCCAGTTGGTGGCAAGTCATGAGTGGTGTCCCCCAGGGCTCAGTGCTGGGGCCACTCCTGTTTAACATCTTTATCAATGATCTTGATGAGGGGATTGAATGCACCCTCAGTAAGTTCACAGATGACACGAAGCTGGGAGAGAATGTTGATCTGCTGAAGGGTAGTAAGGCTCTACAGAGGGACCTGGACAGACTGGATCAATGGGCTGAGGCCAATTGTATGAGTTTCAATAGGGTCAAATTTCGGATCCTGCATTTTGGTCATAACAATCCCAGGCAACGCTACAGGCTAGGGGAAAAGTGTCTGAAAAGCTGCCTGGCAGAAAAGGACCTTGGTGTATTGATTGACAGTCAGCTGAATATGAGCTAGCAATGTGCCCAGGTGGCCCAGGTGGCCAATGGCATCCTGGCTTGTATCAGAAATTGTGTGACCAGCAGGTCTGGGTATGTAATCCTTCCCCTGTACTCAGCACTGCTGAGGCCTCACCTCAAGTACTGTGTTCAGTTTTGAGCATCTCAATACAAAAAGGACATTGAGGTGCTGGAGCAGGTCCAACAAGGGTAGTGAAGGGTTTGGAAAACATACCCTGTGAGGAGCGACTGAGGGAGCTGGGGCTGTTTAGTCTAGGGAAGAGGAAGCTGAGGGAAGTCCTTATTGCTTTCTACAAATACCTAAAAGGAGGTTGTAGCGAGAGAGGGGTTGGTCTCTTCTCATTGGTGACAGGTGACAGGACAAGGACAAATTGCCTCAAGTTGCACCAAGGTAAGTTTAGGTTGGATATCAGGAAAAACTTCTTTACAGAAAGGGTTGTTAAGCACTGGAACAGGTTCCCCAGGGAAGTGGTTGAGTCACCATCCCTGAATGTGTTTAAAAATCGTTTGGATATGGTGCCCAGGGACAAGGTTTAGTGGAGGGTTGTTAGAGTTAGGGTAGTAGGGTTAGGTTGAGGTTGGACTCAATGATCTTGAAGGTCTTTTCCAACCTGAGCAATTCTGTGATTCTGTGATTCTCTGTTCTGGAGCTTGCTTTCTTTTCTTAGGTAACTTAAATCTGTGCCCACACCAAACAGTTTGAGTCGGCCCAGAGAAATGGTGGTTTCTTGGTTCTTGTAGTAATTTTGCACCTCTCTGGCATCCACAACACTATGGTAAGCCTAGCAAATTAATACTGTCTCTGCTGTGAGTCAAAAAAGTCTTTATAGTTATTGCATTCAGTTTGATTTGACTGTGTTCTTTTCTCCTTCTCTAACTCTGTGCACTCAGTGGAGTCTGGAAAGTGATTCATCTGACCAGCTGAACCAGGAATTTATTTCAGGATGAGATAAATCTCTCCCCATGCTCCATCACTGTATTGAATAGATCTCCACTGAGTATAGAGGGAGTTTACAGGTATAACTTACATGTAAACGCTTGTGAAGGTATCAGAATTTGGATGTCTGTAGTCTAGAGCTGGAGCTCCCCTTAGGCATATCTCCATAGGCAGAAAGTTTTGTAAGATGATAGTTATTAAATGCTGCTTTGCAAAGATGGAGCAATAAAAAAACTAGTTGTTCACAGATTTAAAAGTAGACAGGCTGATGAGAATGAGAGTGTCCTGGAGAAGCCAAAAGCCTCAGTCTTCTATGAGAAGTAACTGAAAGGAAGGGAGCTGGTGCAGTGGTTCATTCATACACACTTGGCCTCAATGATTGACCTCAACATGACCAAAGGATGTCTCAGGAACACTCCTCTTCAAACATGTCCACAGAAGCCTGGGATGAATGCCCAGCATCCAAACCCTTGAACTCAAGCTCTGAGAAAGTGAAGGAGATGTCTAAGCATGGCTTAGTCTGGATGAGTACACGTAGCACTGACCTGTCTGGAGCCAAGCCATCAGGAACCATACATATATTTAAAAGGAACATAAAAAGAAATCGAACAAAAAGAATCCTGAGAACAGAAAAAGTCATGAGAATGGTATCATTGTCCCTGAGAAAAGTTCTCCTCTTTGTGTAATTAAGTTTGCTCAATTTAAAGTAAATCCTCTCCTGTCTGTTCTCTTTAGGCTGAGGCTCTGTGTGCTTGGCAAGGCTCTAGCTGAAACACTGTACTTCAGAACATGGGTAGACAATTTCCCAGTGGTAGTAAGGCAGCAGAAGAGTGTGTGCAGTGGTCTCAAGGAGTGCAGTGGGAGCCGTATGCTGGGGGAGGGCTGGCAAAATCAAGGCCATGCTTGCAGAACAAGCTTATTTCCAGGCAGAACCCAATGGCTTTATTCACAAATGCAATTTCAGCAGCATTCATCACTGTAATCAAGCTGGTTAAAAATAAACCATTGTTACATAGCCCAGACATTCTGTTAGTTTCGTACTCAGAAAGAAAGCAGGTGCATTTATGAAGTTTGGGATCCAAGGAAGTCCTTGCACATGGACATACCCAGTTTATCACCCCTTGGTTTTCAGTCCTGTCTTTCTCACTGTAATCCAGGTTACAGGGAAAGGTCTGGGAAAAATGGGATTCTTTTGGATGCAAACAGCTAGAGCAGGAAAAACACATCTTAAGACTTTTACAGCAGCAAGTCTTGCAGCTTTAACTGCACCAGGAAAGAAGCCATTCTTAATTTCCTGGGTCCCAATGCAACTATACCAGTTAAATGTGCTTCTAATGGTAGACCTTATTCTGCTTCAGGCTGCAAACTGAGTTCCTCTGGTCAAAATGGTGCTTTCATACTGGTATAACTACACCTAAACTGCAGCTTCCAGAAACAGACGTAAAACAAACACCCCCACCAAAAAAAGCCCATATCATTGTGCACTTTTGAAAATAACTATAGCAGCATAAAGCCTCTCTAACATGGGCAGGCAAACACATGGTATTCTGAGTGGAAGTGACACAGTAGAGAGACTTATGTTAACTGCAAGCTCTAGTCAAGTTATACTAAAGTATCTGTGCCTCACATTTCTTCTGTATTTAGCAATGCAATATCTCTTTCTCTATCATATGCATCAGTAGGAGAAGGAAATGACTGCATAATTTATTCTGAAACTCATTCACTGCATTAATTTAGATATCCATGTTAAAGCTTTCAGAAGGTCTTTCATAACACATAATGCAGTGCTATTAATTCATTCCCCCTGGATTCTTCTCCCTGCATCCCTTCTGAGCATCCAAGCCTTTGTGTCCTGGAAAGCATGAGCCACACACATCTGACTTCTATCCTACATAAGTAAAAAACATCCTACAGTGGTACTCAAGGATTTGTCATTGTTCTGATGAGTCCAAGCATTGCTCTGCATGTAGCATCCCCAGATTCTTCAGAGCATACTGCTCACTTAACCTGTTCACCACAGAAGGCCTGACAAGCTGACACTATGAACCAGACTTTGGAGCTGGCAGAGCTGCCCCTGCAGAGGGCAGTTTTCCAAATGCCTTTCTCTTCCCTAAGCTGCAGCAAAAATGAGCCTGTACTAAGATGCTACATCAGTGTCTGAGACAAGCAAAAAGTAAATGGAGATAAAGTGAATTTCCCTCCTTCTACTATGGACAGTGTAGGTTATGTCTACACTGTCTTAGGACAGTACTGTGGCCCCACCCCTAGGGATTGTGGTGTGCCTTGCACGCATGCTGCATGTGACTCAGTATCTAGAATCTGGCTCAATCTAACCCTTATACCACTCTTGACTCCCTCCTGACCCCAAAGTGGAGGGAATTGAGCATGCATACAGCACTGACAGACTAGGAGTTTAGGTGATGCAAGACAAGATGTTAACAACGCTGGCACTTATGAGTTTGCACAGGTCTTATACACAGCAAACAAGGAAGTTTGCTCATCTTTCATATTACTGAGTCACGAAACTAGTTGTACTAAAGACTCCTTTTCCTCCACTCCCAAAACCAGAATTGGAAAATACATACTGGGTGTGGAGGTGTCCTAGCTTACCCTAGTGACAGGGTAGAATAGTAAGAGGAAAGAGAAAGGGAAGGAGACAGTGCCACAAGCCCAGGGGCAGAGCTGCATGCAGGTATGACAACTGCCATACAGAATCTCTTTGCCATAGTATGTCAAAGTGAACAAGCATGAGTGTTACATTGATCTGCACGTGGAGCCTGTGCACTCACAGAAGTTGTACCTACTCTTGGTCAAAAGTGCTGGTCATGGGCTCCCAGAAGTTCTTCCCTGCATCAGTTACCCTTTCAGCACAGCCTATAGATATGTTTCATATCAACCAGGGAGGTCCTTCCAATTTTAAATATACCCCCTTCAACAGTTGAAGCCTACCTTTAAGGCAGATGAACATTCCATCCTGTGGCATGGTAGCTGGCATATGATTTTAAAAGCGCAAGTATACTCTTTAAAAAACAACCATGTGAAACCAACAGACACGGTAATTTAAATAGGAACAGTGTTTAGTCCCCTTTTCCTGTATCACTGTAAAAATAGATGCTGCATACATTCTCTGTATTTACATGCATATATGCATACATATAGTGACTGCCAATCAATTTGTACAAAATGTACAGGTTTCAATGGCAAGTGTTTGCAACTTAGAAAGTGGTAGAAATAAGATCGCTCAAGCAATCTGAAGATGAATCTGTCTGTATGAATTTGTGGTCCTTAGCTGTATAAGCAGGCATCTCTTTTTTTCTTCACAGAATATCTGCCTCATTCAGGGCACTGAGCAGACCTGGACGGTGATGAATCCAGACTCTGCAGTGGGGGACAGTGAGCTGTAGGACATCTGTCTCATGTGTCAAAATTCACCCCCAGCATGAAAACTCTTAGCTCACATGTTTTTTTTTACTAATGACCAGATGATCCTAAGTCTTACAGTGAAGAGTATTCTGCATTCTCTTTGTAAGCTGTGAAGCTGCTGGTCTTTCTTATAAAAAATAAAGCCTATACTTTCAGGATTTGTGGTTCTTACGCTTCTTTTCCCAGCTGAGCAGAGCTGAAGGGAGGCAAAATTTGTTGGTTAGCTTTTCTTCCTATTCTGCAACAAGTCTCATCTCACACTTCTAAAAATTTTTCACACAGACACCCTACAACCAGAACAAATGCACACAGATCCTAGCCACAACAAGGACCATTTAAGGATTCCAACATCTAATAGCAAAAAGGGGAAATGAAAGTAAATTTGAAAACCATTCAAGATACTTTCCCATTCTTCCTTGGAGCTCCTGTCCTCCCACATCTGTTGCTTAATTTATCCCACAAGAAATAGACCAGAGCACAACCAGTAAATTTCAAAGCAAAACATTTATAGCTCTTTCATATCTCCACTAGTCATTTTGAAGTCTGACATAAGAAGAACAGCTGCAAAGGATATGTTTACAAATGCGAATTTTTTTGAACGATTGATGACCACATGCCAAACCATAAATGCTAAGTAATTAATTATCCAGAGTGCCTTGTGAATCATAAAGGAAATTAATCTTTTCATTTAGCTGAGCCCTATTGCAGGACGTTATCAAAGCTCTATAAGCCAAGTAAGCAAGAAGGAAAATATATTCCAAAGCAATCTTAAGTAGATAACTAAAAAAACCCAACCCACAGCAATGCATATAACTCTGTTTACTCAAACCATGTTTTTCTTTCATTTATTAATTAATTCCTAAATTATATCTGTTATCATACTTAGATGTGCATGTGACTTTCTGCTTCTGACACCCTTCTGCACACATAATTCCTCTTGCAATCAGTGAGATTGCATACCTACAGGTGTAGGAAAATTTTTCTTCTTTATTATCTGGAAATACTTGGTAGCAGAAGGCCTGTGTGCATAGGATCTAAGCCCTGAAATTAAGAGAATTTGGCTTCCAGCACCACCCAAGGCTTCTCATTTTAACACTTGTGCACAGGTTTCCAAGTTATTAGCTGCCTTTACATCAAAGCTTCCATCAAAAAATTCCTATGTCCTACATCTCCTGTAAGGATAAAGTCACTAGGGTACAGATCTAAGGGGTGGCAGGGGTAACGTAAGTACAGACTACTTTTCATACACACAAACTGGTCAAAGCCTTTGCCTTGGATATACCGATACATTTCAATGGGGATGAAATTGCCTTTACAGGAATCAGGCTAAGTTCACTGGATGATTTCACCAATATAACTGGCAGCAGCTTCCTAGGGAGAGGAACTGACAGAGGGATTGGGTACTGGGGGCAAAAGGACATTAAACACACTCTATCAGTTGCACACTGCAGACGGTGCAGTAGCACTCCCACTGAGAGGTAATGGATGATGAAGACACACTGCCAGAATGTCTCTGCAATGCTCATGAGCCTCAGCTGTGCTCAGGAAGATATTTCTTCCTGGAAATCCAAAATCTTGGACTCTCCTCCCCTGAAGCAGAACAAGAAGGAAGAGTAGAGGAGGAAACTGCTTTGAATGAAAACCACGTGCACAGTGTGTGCAAGGGAGACACGGCTGAGGCAGGTATGGTTTATCCTTTATGGAAGTGGCCCCTGGGAAACTTCTCTTTGCATGGTTTATGAATATAATATTTGTTCCACCATGCGCTCAACCATTTAGTCTCTAAGGTCCATGTGCTGCAAATTATACCCATGAACAGAACGGTGTGTTCTTGCGAAGCTTCACTGACTCAGTGGGTTTCTCACTGTGTTCAGGCTGCTTGAGCCTAAAAGAAAAAAATCCAAAGGAGCTAGCGTCTTGTTCACACAAGACTTTGCAGGCCACCGTATTGAATCTGTCTGTAGGTGGTGTTAAACTTGGAATGTGGTCTGTCATTCATAATGGCAGCATGCTAGAAAGAGATTGGCAGGAAGATATTGTCAAGGAATGTAAATACCATGTGTTAAGTAGGGGTTTTATTTGAAAGTCAGGTGAAAAAAATGATTTTGTTATTGTGCTGGTGTTTGTTTGCTTGTGTTATTTCAAAGATGTGGCATTTGGTGTTATTGCACTCCAGCAAGTTTAAAACTATTTAGTAGAAATCCTGGAAGCTCTCTTATCACAGTAGACCACTGCACATTCAGAAAATCTGTCTATCATTTGGGTGTTGCTATAGCAACAACCTAGTTCCAGCTGGAAAAAACTGGTTCACTTCTGCCTGCATACTCTGAAGTACAAGCTTGCATTCTCCCACTAAGCAGCAGCAAATGTCTTTTAGCGTTTGAGGCATAAAATAGCACCTGGGAAAGGGAACTCCACAGAAAGGACACCACCCTAGTCTTCTGGCATGCAGTAGTAACCAACTTATTTACTTCCAGATGAATAAAAAGTATTTCTAAACCAGATTTCCATTTCCAGTTTTCTTGCTGAACTCAAATCTGTATTAAGAAAAACAGTTTTGTAGCTTTTTAACCAATTAGGCATTTTCTCAGTATTGCTATTAATAAAAATGCTGTTTTCATGGTAGTTGTCATCAGTTCTCCTCCAGCTATGGAAAGGGTGTGCGCTAGCCCACAAACTATAGTGATTATAAGCGAACCCCAGATGGTACCATGACAGGCCAAACTGATGGTATATTTAGGTTCAAATGCTTATCTTTCAAGTCACAAGCAAGGAATTCTTTCAAAATGCATCTGAGGTTTCCCAGGAAGGAAGAGGGAGTGTGTCTTGTGTCCTGTTTGGACTCTGGAAGGACCTCCTCTTCTCTGGTCCCACAGTCAAGTCACTGCTGGCACTGGCGTTATGGAGCACGACTGCTTCGGCAGCATGGGCTATTTCTTTAGGACAATATGGTTTACATGCCCCAGCTTTCAGAACTGTCCAGGCATGAGAGCAGGGTGCTGGCAATGTGCCAGCTTTCCACTACAACATGGAAGAGTGATCTAGCTAGTCCATCATTTTTTCCAGCAGCAAATTTTCTGCAGGGCAAATGGTGCCTTCATGTGCACCCCACTGCTTGTAGATGCTGCCATGGCAGGCCCCAGGGCAGACCCTTGTGTCCTTAATGCAGTTGTTCAGGTGCAAAATAATAATGCTGAGACTTCCAGTCACCTTTTCCTTTTTCCACCTTCTGATAAAACAGTTGCTAGCTGCTTTCCTGCAGACTAAACCCACAGAAAGCAGCAGGGGTTGTGTCCACCTTGCTCAGGAGAAGGAAAAAGAGAAGTGTCATAAAGGCAATGGGTAGCTTCAAACACAGATGGCCAGGCCATTAGTGTGCGGTCTGGGCTTTAATATACACCTATCTTGACCGAAAAAGCCTTCTGAGGAAAAAAAAAGAAACTCTCATGAATTGATTGAGTCAGGTGCTGAACTATTTGCAGGGCTTGGTTGTCTCTCAGTCTTTTCTGATCTGACTTCCTCAAACACAGTCATGGACCAGTCCATGCAACACTCTCAGAGCTCTGCTCATTTACAGGCTAATTTCAATAAGGTTCACTCTGAGTGTTCCTTTATTACCTCTGTCTTCATTTCCCCAATTCCCTGGCATACTTACCTGCATGAGTGGGAATAATTTAGGGGAAATTATTTTACTTTTGAAATTTAAGTTGTTATAATCTTTATAAGGATCATTTCTGAATATCTGATAGATCTCTGATATTCTGCAGACCAAGTCAGAGGAATGTTGCTCTAAATGACCTCAACTATCCTTCCATCACATATATCGTTTTAATCTTGCACACTGAACTCAGATGAGACACCATTTTTCTGTGATGTCTGTGTCTCTGCCAGCTGTTTTAAAGCTTCAGCCTTTTTTATCCCAACAGTGCAATTTTAACAGTGGAGAAGTTTCTCTTCTTCCTCCTTCAGCTCAGGCTGATAGAGTGTTGAGGCTCAAACTATTTAACTGCCTCATCATTATCATGCTGCAAGGTATTTACTTAAAAATCTTCATCCCCAAATGATGTACCAAGGAATACAGGGAGTATTAAGACAATTGGTTTTGCAGCCCTGATCTGAATGGAACAGGTTTCACTTGTTCCTCCTTTGTGCATTGGTCCTTTCCTGAGATCTCTCTCCTGCTAACAGCCCTGTGCAGCTGGGTAGGGGAACTGTAGGGGCAGCCAAATGAACAGGCTACAAGGGAAGATCATGCCATGGAAGAGTTTGCCCAGAGATGCTGAAGCCAGTCAAAAGGTAACTAGTAACTCTCCATAGGACCCTGTTCTTTTTACTAAACCTTTACTAGTCTCAATGCTATACTCAGGACATCATTCTGCTTTCAGCTCAAGTGGTGCATCTATTATATGTGTGGAACCCTTAAACTGTCATGCACTCTAACACCCTTCAGCTCTGCTAGTTCCTTCATTCACTTTCCCCATAGCAAAATCATTAGGTACATTTATGAAGTTAATATGATGCACAACAGACTTAGCTATTTAGTAATTTTTATCTTTCTTGTGTCATTTATCCACCTATACATGCAATCTTTAGAGATGGGTAGGCTTCCTGATGAGGGAAGGCAGGGATATACAACTTCTAGTAATGGCACAAGATACTATTTAATTTGGTCTCAATGTAATTTGTGATGCAACATGACCAAGAACATATCTTTCTGGTTGACAGAAGCAGCCATTCTTTCACACCTGTTTGGATCCTTTCTAAATTAATTTAAGCAGCCACATTGTTAAGAACATCTCCTGTGGAAGGCTGCCTTGTTGTTCCACTGTGGGTGTGGGGTTTATTCTTTTGACATGTTATTTTGCTGTCTGCTCATCCCTTTCTGATCCTGGCTGGCCTGAGAATCCAACCTGTCTCTTGCATGTTATGTTGTGAAGCTCTAACTATAGCCCAGGGGATCAGTGTTGAACAACATGATTTTTTAATGAGCACACTCAGTGTGGGTTGCTGTTGTTTAACATAAAAGAAAAGCATAATCCCTGCTCCAAGCCATTTGCAGTCTAAGGGCTGGATTGTAACTCTGAGCCACATCCAACAGTGGGGGGAAGATGCAGAGTGTGCAGCTCTTGAAGGCATTTTTACCAAGGCTGTTGGAGCTCAAAGAGCAGCGACTGCTGCTACTCTCATGTATAAACATGTGGATCATGACTGACATGTATTGGTGGACCAGCTCTCACTCGGGGGGAGGCATGAAGCTTCCCTTTCTGTCTGAATGCCAGCAATGATGCAGAGAGGACAAGGGTCCTCGCCCTTTTTTTGTTTGCGCAGGATTACAGCAGAAGCATGTAGAGGATTGCTATAGGCGGCTGCTGCACAGCAGACACTATCATCTTCCTCCTCCACAGCTTCTTACCACAGACATTGACAAGGCAACCAAAGCAATTTTATTCCTGGGCAAACAGGTTGCAGTTGTTTAAATAGGAAGGGTAGATAGACATTTGTGTTCATCCAAATAATTGAAGGGAAGCCAAGAAAAGCTGGGGTCAAGAAAGGTACTTTCTAGCTGTGGCTGCTTACACAGACTGATCAGAGGTGCCATCATGAACTATGCATCTGATCAGCATATGACTCAGAGGTTGCTTCCTCTTAATCATCTGCTTTTGAAGCTAGTAACTCACAAAGGACCTTGATCTGAAACAGAAGTGATCTTCTTGAGTCAGTAGTGTTCCAGTCCTTCAGCAGAAAAGAACTTGATCAACCAAGGAAGGAAAGACCTTATTACTACATGAGAAGAGCATCTGAAACACTCAACTGTTTCTTGACAAGCAGAAAAAAACAATCTTTTCTAGTCCTCAGGCTGACAAACAAAATCTTTCAGGTAAGAACTGATACCAGAGATTCAGAGATTTTATTTTCTTCTTGAAGTTGGAGATGCATTTTGCCAAGAAAGAGACAATCAGAAGTAAGGTGGTAAGGAAGTAGTTGGAGAAGACATTGCAAAATGGTAGAAATAAATTCTCATTAGAGACTTGGAAATCTGCCAGGTGGCAAAGGAATCCCTATTTAGGGAATGAGAATGGGAAGAAAGAAATTGAGAATGGGAAGAAGAGGAATTAGAAAGACCCAGAACCCTCCCTGCACTTCCACATCCATATACAGTGAAGACAAAATGGTGGACAAAGGGTTCATGGAGACAATAGCAAATGAAAAGAAGCTGGCTAGAAAGCAGAACATTTTTAGACTGAAGAAAGGAAACAGTGGAAAATGGATGTCAAATAATGTCAAATCATCAAACCTGACATTTTGCAATTGTGTATGACTTTAAAGAGTCGCACTCTAGAGACAGAAATGTGCATTAGTCCTTCAAGAGTGCAACACACTACACGTCAGAGTGCCTGCCACAAAAACTAGAGTTTTGCTACTCTGAAGTCCATAAAAGGTGCTAGAAATGCATTGTTATAATAAATCTGATATCGTCAAAGAGGTACAATATCCCACCATGGACAAAATTCCCAATACTATTTCCTTTGTACATGGAATATACACAGTTATTAAGAAATCTTCAGTCTAATGTAATTGTGCATATAATAGGAATTCTAATACCTTAAATAAAAATAAAAATAAGAAAAAGAAAATGAAAGTCTTTAAGCTAAGCCAATGTAAAACCTGTGTTCAGATCAGGTTACATCAGGATTTACAGACAGCTCAGGCAGCCTTAATTTTCCAGTGTATGCATGGTTTGGGAAGAGAACTGGGGTTCCTGCAATGGCACCTAAAATAAGACCACAAATAGCAGCACTGAGATTTATCTATATCCCAGCAGTCCCCGGCCTGGGATAGACTTGAGAAGAGCCAACAAAATCCAGTAGATGCCTAAATACAAATGTCAGGGTTTGTATATAGACAAAAGACTAATGAGCTGGATGCCTTGCTGGATACCTTGTTCCTACCCAAAGGCAAGGGCTTTCTCTTCAGACATGGCCAGCAAGGATGTTCAGCATATTCCTAGTGCACATGGACAGCAATGGATCCAGGTTCATTTCACACCACCTTTGAGAAAGGTAAGGTCCTCTTTTCTGGGACTGTGGTTAAATCCTGCATATGAGATATGAAGGAATTGCTTCATTCACCTCATCAAGCTCAAAAATATGCAAACCCACGTCTGCCTCTGTAAATGCCACACAAAATAGGCTGATGATGAGGATGAACGGGGCAAACCCGCATGTCTGCCTCTGTAAGTGCCACACAAAATAGACTGAAGATGAGGGTGAGTGGGGCACTATCCCACTCTCCCACTGAACAGGACAGACAGAGCAGTCAGGGAAGTACAAGTCACAGGTACACAAGCAGATAGGGCAAGGGTTGCCTGGTCTAGCCTCAGACTGGGGCAGAATTGCCTTTCCAGGTGCAGTTTTTCATCATCAGATGCAACCTCCCTGAAGCCTGTATGGACAGTACAAGAATGTAACCTTTTGATGAGAAGCATATGCACCATGGATAACCTTATCAGACCTGAACACAGGCACACACAGGTTGAAAAACATTTGGCATGACAAGACAGATTCTTCTTGCAGCCTTGCCAAGCATATCTGTGCCAATTCAATCAAACACAATAATGTATTGTTAAGTAATGAGTTTCCTAAAACAGGCCAAACTCTATGTTATGCCTCATAGGAACAACTGTGTGAGTGGTCCTTTTGTGCACAAGCTGTGCAAGTTGATACAATTTGAAACCAACATCACTTTCATTTGGCTGTAGTTTCTTTCCAAGGGAAAGCTGGTTGTGGTTTTTCAAGAGTAAATGGGGAACTGTGCAGACTTTTAGCCTCGATTATTTTTTATTACCGATGCAGACATACAAGCATATCTGATGTGGGATGGGAACCACACTTCCAAAAAACTGGCTCCAGCTCTCTGCTATTGCAGGCAGTCACATCTCACACAATCATTAAAGCAGCTAATTGTGTCCAAACACAATTATGTCTACATTAAGAATTATAGTATTACCACTATTAAATTATTATTATTAAATTATAGTATTACCACTATTAAAACCTATTAACCCTATTTAAAACTATTTCAGAAATGAAGTTCAGTCTAACCTTGTCTCTGCTGGAGTACCAGTGTTCCCCTTGTAGGTCTGGCAGAGGAGGCGTTGGGGCATTGGTGACTCTGCACACCAGGCCACATACAGATGGCATGTAGGGGATGTTCTGATGTTATATTTCATGCATTGTCCTGCCAGCACAGACAAGTGTTCTTGACACCTCATAGCAGCCACTGGACCCTGCTGCAGAGACAGTGCAAGTGTTGCTCGTCCCACCTGGAGTTCTGCTCTGGGACTTTACTGTTGTATAAACAGCATCTGGAAGTTTTGTTCTTGTTCCTGGTCTGCCTTTTATCACTTGAGAGTTGACCTCAGAGAAGTCTGCTTCTGCCTGTCTTCCTGCCATTCTCAGCCCTCTTCCACCTGAGAACCAGGGTAGCCTCCCTGTTGGTTCTGTTGCAGTGAGCTCAGGCCATAGTTGCCACATAAATAAATTAGTAATTTCAAAACTCAGATGTACAATGAGAGGTTTTATGCTGGGTTCAAATACAGACCATAGGCCAGATGAAGTCAGCAGAGATATGCCATTTTACACCATCAGGGAAACTGGTCCTACCATTTGTTATTTTATCTTTGAGACTGTGAATGCTTGCTATATTGCCTTTGGTCTTCCCATCTAACAGTTTTGTTCCTTGCAGGAATGTTGGCATAGAAAAGCAAGGAATGTAGGAAAACAGGTAGAAATGACTCATGGGATCACTTTACATGGCTTGTCTGCATGGTGGATGCAACCAGTGTCCTGATGCACACACTGATCAGGGATGTGCAAGAAGCTAGAGCTCTCTAATGTTTATGAACAATCAAGCCCTCAAGACAGACAAGCAGTTGACCAATACCATCTTTAGGATCTCTTTCAAGAGAGAATGGAGCTTCAGGAAGTTTTGTCCATCCTTGTTGAGGCTTCCAGACATTCCAGCAATGATATGAATCAGCTACAAAGAATCAGTGAAGGCTCTTATTACTCATCTGGACAGAAGAAAAGTAGAGACATATCCGACTTGTGAACTGTCTAAGCCTTACTCAAGTACAGCATTGGGTCAGGATGTTGTTGTCACTGACACACTATTACACTTAATCTCACGCTTTGATGAAGCTGCCTGACTAACAACATTATTATATGTTTATCACCCGCTCTTTGCTTAATAAAATATACAAACAAAAGAAAAGAAGAAGCAAAGAGAAAACACACAAGAGTATTTTCAGTTTGTGAAGTCTGTATCATGCCAATTATACTGCCTTCAACGTAAGAGTGACAATTCAGTGGAGGATCAGGCTCATAGTGTTGTGGGATTCTGGCAGATATTTAGTAGCCATAATCCCTAACATCTCCCCCCACCTCAAAACATTTAATTTCCACTGTGCTCTAGTTTAATAATACAGAAACTGTTTGTGCAACTAGGAGCTCAGAATCAGATTTTCTGCTATAGATAAATTTCCTAACCTTGAAAATTCAACTTGATAAACAGGTAGTTACCAGACATGTGGCCATTAGCACTTAAACACACCTCACTTTGCATGTCAGGTCATGCACACAGCAAATGTTATGACCCACTTGACTTGTGCTACCAGTTTTCTTTCACCTGGAAACAGTAAGAACCCCATTTCATACTTTCAGACATTAAGTAAATAGGAATCTGTGAGTCATAGGAGCTGTGATTGAGATAAAGCTCCTGAGAGCAGGAGCTGCATACTCTGTTTAAAAACAATCCTAACCCAAACCTTTTCACCATCTCAGAACAACTATTTGAAGATTTCAAGATAACTTTTAGGAATTTCTTCATGTTTTTCCAAAACAGAGAATGACTCCTTCCTACCCCGACTTCAGATTTTTCTTGGAGCTGCAATGATTATTAGCTCCAACTAGAAATTCTGAGGATATGCCCATTGATTTTACATTGCAGGTGAACCTCTCAGGTCTGGTAGAACCATCTTTAGAGCCACACCAGGTGTTAATGTGTCCAGGATCCCACAGTAAGGGGACAAAAATGTCATATAAAAAGCATCTGAGATTAGGTCTTCAGGTGATGGAAGTCAATCTAGCCCAAACATGTTCAGTGGCTTCTTGTTGCCTTCGGGGTGCTGGTCTGTGAATCCACTGGGGCACTGATGAACTACAGTTTTCCACTCTACAAAATCAAGATGCCCCAACTGCAAGAGGATTTTTTATCTCCAAAGGAAACCATGGGAGAATACATCTAGTTCCACAATGGGAGAAGAGATAAATTTAGTAGAGTCAAAGTGTGATACAGGGAGGACACAAATCCACAAGACTGAGATGGTTCTTTCAGCCAGATGTTTACCTGCATTAAAGACTAAATAAAAACTGTAGGTTATTCTTCTCAGAAATCTCTCATCTAAAATCATGGACTAGTTAAAAACCAACTACCATGGTGTTCCAGAGGAATGTATGAAGCTCACATCTGCATTTAAATTTAAGACAGCAGTGAATGACTCAAATCAGCTATAATTCAGGGCTTCCACATCCTGGCTATCTATTCCATCTATAGGGACAACTACTTATGGTTTGTCCAGTGGGCATGTAACTCAGATATCAAGAACACTTCTCTCAGTTAATTCTTTCAAGATTTGATTTATGGTAGCCCTAGATGGTACGGTATGAGAATCATTCGCACTTTTCTTGATCATAAGCAGCACTGTATTCCAGTTTTCAATGGCAACATTTGAAATTATTTTTACTCAAATGTGATACTTTTTCAGCTGACAGGAAAATAATTTTATGAATGTTACTCTTTATAGGGAAGCAGCAACTGCTTTTCACAGGAAATAAGTTTTAGACATTTACATCTGAAAAACAATACTGTAAGTAATGAGCTTGAGTACCTTTGGGAGAGAGGATGTATAAAAATATAGCTTTCAACATTAAGTCATTTTTAAAGCTGAGTATGGTCACAACCTCTTTCAGTAGGTGTGAGAGTTTTCTAAATAAAATAACATTTTTTTTCCACTTCTCTAGTTCTGAAGTGTGATTGATTGTATTTCAAAAAAATCAGACGAAATTTTTTTTTTCTGTGCTCTGGTTATGAGAGGAAAGTTTCACCCTGAAAGTTGTAAAATGACTAAGTCATAAATCTTGCAAAACCAGTGTTTAGAGTAAGCACAATAACTCAGACTTAACTATGTGGTCATAAATAGGTTTCTTTAATATATAATAGGGTCTGACCTTTCATAACTCTCATAATAGATCTTATTTTGGTCTGGAGAAAATGGCAGAGTTCATGCTCAAATGTTCTCATTTAGATTTATAATTCCTTTTAAACTGGTTCATAAGACCGTAGCCTCAATAATCATTAGTGAGTTTTGCAGGCGATATAAATCTTGGTTTGGGGTTTGCAGACAGCTAATAATTTCTCCTAAAAACTTATGGTTATTTTGAATCACTTTCTGATGGCATTAAATTATTTTTGTTTTCTTTTAAAGTCTATAAAATTCTTTCTTACAACATTCCAGGCATTTCAGCCCTGCAAGAAAAATAGCCATATAGATGGATTTCACGTTAAGTGACGGTAGCATTAATATAAAACCAATAAAACTGAGACAAACCTGAGGCTCCCTTCCCACATTCAGTTTGTATCATTAGTAAAAATCAGATGTACTGATCAGTGAAGCAATTTGCAGGCAAGACTTTGTGAGTGAGAAAGTGCTGGGATTTCCTGCCAGCTGCATCACAGAGATGCAGCCTGAGAGATGCTGGCCTCACCATTCAACTCTTGTAATGCTGCCAAGCCCCAGTATGCAAATTAATTAACCAGTTCTTCCCTTCACCTAGTATTAAAAAAAAAAAAAAAAAAAAATTACTGAAGATAACTCTCACTTCTTTGCATCCTAGACTGGTGGGGGTACCAGATTACCACCACCACCTTCCAGAACCAAACATATACACTATTTTTATTCCTGAATAGAAGTTATATTATTGGACCCAGGAGCTGGAGCCTTCACAAGAAACATATCATGAGGCCTGCAGTGGAACCAAGAATTGGTAAATACTGTTATTCCTGGTCCTGTTTGCAATGAGAATGCTCTTCCACCTATTATATCTGCTTCACAGGGATTTACAAAGGTTTAGTTAAAGTTTGCAGGTCTCTGAACTGCTCAGGAGAAAGGTGTGATATCCGTGCTGTGCACAAAAAGCTGTGATGTCTAGCTTTGAAGTCTGCTCAACTGCTGGCCAGACAGCTGACAAGACTTATCCAATTTCTAGGGCCATTCATCTGCTCTATGAAATGAAAAATAGCTGTATTTATATAAATAGTAGATAAAGTGCCAGAAGATGCCACTTGAAAATATTTACTATGTTTCCTGTGCTTTATTGGGCCAATAAAAACATGTTACTGTGCACTGAGAATGGTTTCCTCTATGCAGCTCCTCACGTCAGCTTGTAACAAGACGGGGGTCAGTTCCTTTGCTCTGCTATGTAGGTCCATGTCAGTGTAACTCCACCTCACTTGCTGGAACTGGGGTGGTGCGAAAGAAGTCATGTTCAGCACTGCATGTCTCTCCTCTGCATGTGAATGCTTCTGGTCTCCAACACATTTCCCTTAACTTTCATATGGACCAAACACCAGGCTTGTGAGGACTAGCTTGCAGTCCTCATGATATTAACTTTCTGGACTTGTATTTTTGTCAGATTTAACTGCATATAAAACAACTATTAAGAAGGTCTTCTTTAATCTTTAAACAGACTTCCATGCTTATTTTATTTTACTGCATTTTGAAGTAATTGAAAACGGAAATAAAGAAGGAAATGTCTCTAGAGAAGGCTGAGGAAAGTACTGCAACTGAAGAACCATAGAGAACAGAGCTACAGATGACCATGAGAGGCTGTACATTGAAAGCATTTGATTTGGTATGGACTATGGAAGCTTACTGCAGTATAATAATGTCAAATCAATTTAAAATCATTATTTGTGACCATATTGTGTTAAAAGGGAAGGTTACTTGTTTCTGAATGCCTGAATCTCTCTTTACTGAGAGAGTGGTGAGGCATTGGAACAGGCCGCCCAGGGAGGGGGTAGAATCACCACCCATGGAGGTGTCCAAAAAACATCTGGATGTGGTACTTCAGGACATGGTTTAGTGGTCATGATAATGTTTAGTAGACAGTTGGACTTGATCTTGAAGGTCATTTCCAACCTTAATGATTCTATGATTCTATGAAAGAAAGCTGAACATTTTCTATTCCAAAACAGGTTTCAACACATGGAACCTGCCTTTCTTCCCACTCATCATATTCAATGACAGTGTAACTTCGAAAAACTATTGCACTTGTAGCTAGTGATTTATTCTCAGAAATGCCAGAAAGAGTAGAATCAGACATGGCATGCCACAAAATTTTATGCGGTGATTTTGTAATGAGAGAAACAATATCGCTTGAAGTAGAAGGGAAAAATGGCCCTCTGGTGTGCTTTTCTACAGCATCTAGGGAAAACTAGCAATATGGTGGAAAGTGATTTTATGTTTTGACCTCTCCAATCCTTTCTAAAGCACTTCCATGTGCTACAAGAACTGAGCTGTCACTCCTGCACCAATTATTTGAATTCTCTAATCTCTTTCCTTTACTCTGCCAAATCACAGTTTCTTAGTCCCTTCCCTTCTTGGAGGGGAAAATCTGTCCTGCACCCATAGCAATTCAAGTGATATTAAAAAGATGAAGAGAGAACCTGTGCACTTGCTTTTCAGATAGATATAAATTGTAAAGGTGAGAAATCACCTCCACATTAAGGAAAAAGAAGACGAAATGGCATGGGCGTGAGCCTGATCTTGTGCGCCTTGGTGTAGACCATAAATAATTCTGCTGAAGTGGCAGTAGCACGGTGGCACTGTGTTTCTGAGCCAGTGCCACCGTGAGAAGTCAGGCCCCTTCAGCATGTTCTGTCTCTGTCACAATAGACATAAATGAGGACAATTTACATTTTATTGCCATTGTAGATAGATGTGCTGCTCTCCCTACACTACTTAGACAGTAAAGATCGTACAAGGCAACAGGAAAACAAAAGAAGTAAGCAATAACTTAGCCACTAAAGCATATGTCCCTTTTGTAAGATGCTGCAGAGTTTTTAAGTGTTTTGTTGCTTTTCTGAAATGCTCTTTGTGCACTCAGGAGATGTTATGACAGACTATAGTATCCAGGACCTCTCATACTTCTGGGAGCCCAGGAAAGCTTTCTGCATTGTTGAACAGATGAACAAAAATTCTGGCCTTTCATCTGGAGGAATAGATCAGTGCAAACCAAAACTTGTAGCCAGGAAGGGTCCCTTTGTGGTCAGCAGGCCTGAATCACTGGTGAGGTTAAGAGGGGCCTTCCTACACTTCTAGGAAGAGATGCAAGCATGGAGTAAGTTCTGTGAACTGGGAGCGGCTGTCCAGTCCTGAAATGGGATAGCTAGTCTCCGCAAAAATAGTTGTATTATAAACCGAGGAAGAACTTCAGAGCATAGCTTCTGAATTTTTGTGATATTAAATTTATAATTGTAGAGTCTCGGTGATTTTATCTAGCAACAAAAGGAGCCAATTGTAGAAAAAAAAAAAGGACCATTTTGTCACATTTTTCAGCATGGGGGACAGAGTACCCAACCCCACAGCTTTCATTGACAAGAACATGACAAATCCTCAGTCATACAAGCAAAATACCTTCGAATATTAGTCACAGATGAATGGTTGTAGGATCACATCCACCGAAAAAAACTTGGTTTAATTTCCTCCTGCATTGTCTGTAGTCTGTCCTGGTATCCCTACTGAAACTGCAGCTAGGCACTGTGTTAAACTAAAATCTATGTATTTTTGTCTCCACAGCTGTGAGAGGACAAGTCACAAGCATTTTCCTGTCGATAAAGCAGAATCTAGTCTGCCAATGGCAATACACTGAAATATTGAAACTGAGAGTGCAGCAGGTATATATTTTGACAGAAAATTAAATTATAGGAGACAGTTCTATCTTCTTGCCCCCTCAATTACTTCTGTTAATGATATATTCAAACCAATAAAACTGTGTTAAGTAAAACAAAACAAAGCAAACAAACAAACAAACAAAAAGTGCATCAACTGTGCTTGGAACTCATGCCTGAATATTCCAAATTACTTTCTTTAAATGAACAAATAAGTTTTTCCCATCTCTCTCAGGGGTGAAACTTTTCTCTTTCAGATGAAAAAGTAACCTGTATCTAAGGAAAAAATCAAATTAACAATGTGATAGGGTGCTGCTTCTGTCAGAGACCTTTTACTCCACCTATATGCATGTAAAAACTGCTATGACAGCAATAGTCTTGTTTTAACCACATTTTTCTCAGCATCAATACTCCCTTTCCCTCCATATCTATCAATCACTGGTGACCTGTCTTACCCTCAAAATCCTTCACTGCCTGGCAATATCTGGCTTGTGATAACCACCAACTTTCATGTTCTTAATAACCACATCATTGTTGTCCTCCACTACTGTGTTGCATTAAGGCTGTGTTTCTGAGCTTATCATAAAACAACAAGTTGCTCCATCCAGGACCATCTTATCTGAGCAGTGCTCAAAACACACTGTTATATTAGGAGAATGGCAAAGAGACATTCCCCCTCTCTAGCAACACCACTGTGGAGGCTAATCCTACTGCAATACAAAGAATTTTTATCCCAACTACCATTCGAGGGTCTTGAGACTGTGCAGAAATTTTGCAAATTTACTGGCAAAGCTCCAGATAGAGTTCAAAAGAGGTAGATAATATGCATTAGCACATCAATTCATTAAAATAATGCCTGTATTCATTCTGGGCCATGAAAATTAGCTGGATATTTCACTTCTGACACCTAGCAGTTTGAAGCTTAGTCCTTTCAGGTCCAGGTTGCTCTGAAGTTACCATAGTTTATATAAACATCAATTTTCTTAACTGAACCAGTCTACCAGGCACTTAGCTGAAGCAACCTGACCTAATCTGCTTTTATTTTCCAAAGCAATCTGGTATTTCTGCAGATATCAAACTTTGGTTTCTAATTCTCTGTTACCCAAATGTGAAATTCGATGTGACTCCTTCAATATTACAAGCAGAGTAAAATTCACTCCATCATGACTCAGTGCTGAAATCTTGCAGTGAGTAGATGACCCTGCCCAGACAGTGTAACTTCTCTGTCCCTAGTCCTTGTGAGGAAGGAATAGCAAAGAGATGTTAGACTAACTTCTCATTTGATTCCCTTTTCCATCATGGTTATCAAAATGGCAGGGAGAAAAGAGGTGGAGGATGGAGGCAGAGCCCTGCCTGCCCTTGTTATTCTTTGCTGGTCCAGGGGGACTTTCCTGAGGAAGTCTGAGAAGATCAAAATGAAGTAAAGTCCTTAGTATTTTATAACTTTAGCTACGTTGCTGTAAAAATAACCTGTTTCTTGTGACAGTATCAGAATGATGCAGTTCCCTTCCCTTAGTGCCACTGCATGCGATTCATCTACTTAATTTAGGTGTCTTATTTACTTACAAGCACCTGATAAAAAAGTTCTCTGATATAAGTGTTTCAGTTAGCCGCATCATCAATGGAGAGATGTGAAAGTCTTCGAGGGTTTCCAGTGAAAGATCTTACTCTAACATGTTCATTTAGTTAGAACTGTTTCTACCTGGCCAGTTCCTACTCTGGAGACATGGCAAAAAAACCAGCCTCAGATGAAAGTTTTGTAACAGTTTGTTTTGGTTTGGGGTTTTGTAGGTTGTGGGGTTTTTGGGTTTGTTTGGTTTTTGGTTTTTGGTTTTTGGGTGGAGGGGTATTTTTTTCCAATGAAAAATTTCCGTTTTCCTTGCTGACAACACTTTTCTTCCTTCTTTGTCATAGATTTATCTAGTTTTCTAATTCACCCTGTTTGCCACAACCCACTTAGTTTCTTGGTCTGTCCTGTGTCCATTCTGTCTCACTTTCCCGATTTTCTTATTCACCTGCTACTTTCCTCTGTCTCCTACCCCTCAGTGAAAAATGTGTTTGCACTTCTCCCTTGTCACAGGATCCACCCATGACTAGCTGCATGTTCCTCTCATGGTCCTTTCACCTCCAACAGCTCGTTGAAACATTGCTTCCTTTTGCAGCTTGAGTTCCTCTCCATCAGCCCTGTGTCAGGCTGTCAGCCCCATCTCCAGCCTCAATGCCACCCTTTGCATGTTGCTTGGATGTGTTCAGAGTCAGCATCTCTTGGTGTACACTGGCCATATCCTTAAATCATTGCTTCTTGGAGTCTGCAACTTCCATTTTTTCCTCAGTTCCCCTTTTTCCTGACTTGAGCTGCCAGACTAACACCAGCTAATTCTTGTAGGCAGGGCAAGAGGACACAGTAGGGGACAGCTCTTGTGACAGGGAGTGAAGATCACTAGGACATGTACTTTCACCATCTGGATCCACTGAATGGGATGGAGCAGTCTGAACATGGACCTGTTCCTTTCTCTCTCCTGTCCTTAGAGGATATGCAGATATGCAAGTGGAGGTAAGGCCACTCATCTCTAGAACCAGTGCAGAGAACAATGGCATCCACTCAACCTATTCCCGGTCAGACTCCTGGAGAGCAGCTATGCACAGAGCCCTGAGTACTGCATCTTCCCAGCCTGTGCAGCACTGAGCTGCTGCTTTGGAAAAGTGTGGGGTTTTTTCCCTTCTCTCAGTAATATTTGTGACTATATTCATCCCCTTCCTTTGAATAGTATCATCTTGGGTCAGGTCAATCACAAGATGTCATGCAAACAGTGAACTGTGGGAATATGATAATATTAATGGGAATTTTTTTAAATGCACTCCAGGAAGAAAACAATCATTCTAAAAACTAAAACTACACCTAAAAATAAAAACAAATGTTTCATGTCTGCTGAGTGGACCCATTTGAATTAGTTCGATCTGCAGCTTTCAAAGAGGATGAAGTTAACTGACCAGGTTTTCTCTCTGTCTTATAATACCCATGCCCATCTCATGTTTCCAGTTTAAAGCAAGATCTGTCCTGACAGAGACAAATACCTACACTGAGGTTGGTACAGGATTAGGCCTCCATCAGTGGTGTCTGTATATATGAATTTTATGATAGAAGTTGCCCAAAGACTACAGGTGAGGAATAGGTATTCTATGTTTGGGTTTTACACCTATCTCCTGACACCAAATGTCTTTTCATATTACTAGTTTTTCCTGGACAGGCCTGAAGTTTGGGAATCAAAATCAATAACTAAAACAATTACAAAACAAGTATTATATATTATTATAAAACATATTATTATAAACCAAGTATTTAACAGTAGTGCTGGGAAAAAAAAAAAAGGGATAAAAATGAGAAAATTTGTCTGGCAAACTGGCTGCAGTGTTGGTGCAAACTGCAGTTGTTCTTTGGGCTGTATAGAGTTGTGATGAATTACTTCAGCTGACAATCTAGACACATGAAATTCCTTCCTGGGCCCTCAGTTTTTATGCAAGATAGGAAAAAGAAGAAAGAAATAAGAAACAAAAGGCCTTGCCTTGAAAGATGAAAATGAGCAAAACTCTGAGGCTCTAGCTAGTCCAAATGTAGATTTTGTCTCCTTCCCCTAGAAGCCAAGGAATTGGACAACAGAAAATGGAAGTACCACATTTCCTGACTGTACAGCCAACATGTTATAATTTACATAAGGAGAGAAAACATCTATGAGGAAATTGATTTTAACACTGTGAAAACAACAAGAAAAAACTTGTCCCTGGAGGGCAAGAATAGACTAAAATTACTTTTGAGATGAAAGAGAAAAAATAACAGCCAACAACTTGTAGGTACAGTAGATTTATCTACCTGACCTAGCACAGGTATGGTAATTGTAGCTTCCTGGGATTGAAAGGATACCACCCTAAAATAATTAAAAAAAAAAAAAAAAAAAAAAAGCCCAATCAGGCTGTCAATTCTCCTCTGTGCTATCCCAGTTTGACAGACACAACACTTTTCTCATCTATTGCTTTTGGCACAAATGCAGCACCACAGACAGCATCACTTCTTGTCAAGGAACAGGGAACTATCCTTCTAGAACATCAGATATGCAACCACAAATAGTTGAAGCACAAATGGCAGCTCTGTCCTACGGTCTTACAGTCCTGATGCTGATAAATGGCGTAGATGTACTCGGAAAAAGAGGCAAAGTTTGATACTCTTATCTAGTTTAATTTTGACTTACACCGCGGAGCATGCTCAGTGAAGCCTTTCATTGTGAGCATAGAACAATCTCAGTTGGAGTAATTTTTTGGTTATAAGTCAGGTGGCTCTGGGTGAAAATGTCAAATCATATCAGTCACATATGCAAAAAAAATGCAAGCAGAAAATCTGATCCATTTGTTTGCAGTCTTTCAACTACAATGTGATTCCTGATATTTGTGAGGGAACCCAAAGGATTGCCAGCTGATAGTGATCCCCAACCAAACCAAACCCAAACTATCCTGGGCCCAGAGGATCATCCACTGTCTGACTTTGCAACAAAACAGTCTGTGAATGCTCATGCTTACCAGAACAACATCTCAGCTGTGGGAATAGGAACAAAGAGATGAAGGTCGTAGCTGCTTCCACTAGATCTGCATGAGCATTTCTGTCCCTGAGATAAAGATGCACAATAGCTGTGAATGCTCTAGGTTTAAGATGTCATTACACATAATATCTTTTGCTGTGCAAGGGATAAGAGGAAAACAGAAAAAGGTGAAGAACAAGGAAAGAAACACAGAATAAAACTCTACCTATGGATCCCTGGGAAGAGGATAGAATTAAACAAGTGAAAGAAGGTTTGAATTTTTGGATCTGTTGGATTAAGACCCATATAGCAGATCTCATCCTAGGTAGAGGAGATGTGCTTTGCCTGGCTCTGAAAAATTTTGTGAGACAAAATATCCAAGGCTACTGTGGTGTTGGGTCTATAGCTTAACCAAATGTGGGTCTCTAATTAATTTCACTAGAAGATCCCCTCCATGCCCCTTAATTCAATTAAAGTTACATGGAGCTCTTCTAAAGGCATTCTGCAGGTTGGGCAGTCCTGAGGTTACAGCCATTTTGAAGCACTTTCAAGGGTATTCAGACTATTCCTAGCCCTACTGGAACCCCAATTTCTGCAATGTCACTGACAGACTTGCCTTGTGCAGCATCATCGTGAACTGCCCTTGGGAGGTGCTCAGGAGAGAACAGATGCAGGAAGGGTATTCTACCCTTAACATCAGATTCAGTAGCCTTTTTCTAAATTGTTTCCCTCTTTTCTTAGGATTGAATGGGAATAGAATGAATGCATGTGGTTGAGTATGAAATAATTAGACTTTAAAAAGTTGGGGTTTTTTCTTTACTTAAAATTTATCTACTTGATATCTGTGGTTTCAAGGAAGGCTGTTTGAAGATTCAAGGAATCTTCAAGATTGGAGAATTTGTTTCCCCAACTGTACTATGTATCTTCATAAAGCCAGCAATGTAGCTGCATCTTAATGCCCATTTTCCTTCCTTTCTTTGAAATATCTAGTTAGAAAGGAAATCATTCAAGAAGGAGTGCAACAAAAAGAATAATTATAGCAAAGCACTTAAAATGCAATGGTAAGAATTGTGCTAGCCCTGTTGGACATTGATATGCTTTTGAAGAAGAATGATCAGGACGTTCACAGCATTTCTTTGAGATCAGAGGCAGTGCCCATCAAAGAAAGACCTCATCTGTACAGAGATCCCCCATGTACTTCAGCACTGGCTTTTCTATGAAGATCCCAAACCTCACTGAGTGAAATGATCTTATTGTATTAAAGGCTGCTAATACATTTAAGTGGGATTAACACAGAGGCTTAGCTAGATTGTAGCAAACCACACAGCTCGGACCTATAAAGATCATACAAAGTCATTCTAAAAACCATTTTATATTCCTGAGTACCTTACTCTGTAAATGCAACAGAGAATGACATCAGTTCCTAGATGTTAATTAGCTGTGTTATTGTGGGAGAGGGAGGGGACGGGAATGTGGGATGGTGGGGAAGATGCAGTAGAGATCATCAGAGACTTGAATAAACTTGAGCTCTGCTTAAACACAAGTTAAGTCCCATTCAATACCAGATTGATAAAATATTCGGGGGGGGGGGGGGGGGGGGAGAGAGGAAATGAATGTTTTTTACAGCACAAAGAGGGGGGTGAACAAAAGGAAAAAAAGGTAGGATTTTCAATATGTTCTTCACAGGACCAT
>JAAGNO010010343.1:48250-72980 GCA_033439905.1 Ceryle rudis
TTGATAGTAGAAGTGCTGTAGTTATGGGTGAGCCTTGGAGGTCTTCTGGGCATCAGAAGTTGAATGGTGCTAATCCATGTTGTATCGCTACTGCTGCTGGATGAAGGCTGGAGGGTGTCGGGGGGGAAAGTAAGAGTCCTAAGTTTTATAGCTACCTAAAAGCTGAGCTGAGAAACTGGTAGAACAAGTAGCAGAATATACTCTTATCAGAGCAAAATGCATTCATAGGATACAAAAAATAATTTTAATAGATGGATTTTCCTGTTTTTCATCTATCTATCTATCTATCTATCTATCTATCTACCTACCTACCTATCTATTAGTTTATATTCTACAGTGCCATTTCTCTCAAAGCCAAATTTCACTTCAGAATGATATAACGTGCTTTTCATGGGCCTGGACATTCAGGATTGCAAAATAAAAAAAAAGAGTACCACTGAAATGCCAGCAAAATATGTATGAACAGTTCCACATTGAGCAAGGAGATTAGGCAGCCTTTATCCACACCACTGAAGTCTCAAAACATCTCTTCTGGATCTACAGTACAGGCGTGACAACCAAAGAATCTGAATTATGCTGTCCTCCAGTCTCTTCTGTCATGCTCTTTTTGGCACTTTGCACAAAGTAGATGGATCACAGCTCACACTTGTGAAGGGCTCTGCTGAAATTGCAGAAACAAAGGTATTTGCTGGAATCCAATTCTCCTTATCTCAGAGGGCATGTACCAGATGTTAACACATCATCCTGCAAGCAACTAGACACTGTCAGCAGCTGTTGAGACAATGCAGTGGTTGATTTTATTTCTCTGATAGAAATATAGCTGCCTGAAGTAGCTCATTTCTGCCAAAGGTAGACCATGGTGCTCAAATGTGGAAACACTGATCATAAATGGTAATTTGTTTTGCTCTTTATGAGAATAGAATTAGAGTGGGAGGTGTGTGTGCTTTAATTGCCTTCTAGCTTCACCAAGGCAGACTAATATTGACTAATATTGATTAAGTGGGATGAAATCCTCTTCTAATCTTTTTCTCTGAAGGAGAAAGCAAATTGGTTCATTCATTAGATAAACACACAGAAAAGACACTTGTTCTCAGACCACCTACTGCTCAGATATTGATACCCCCACTCCCCCCACCTTATTAGAAACTTTTTTTTGTCTTCTTTTGATGAAAGTGTTTCCCACAAGAAAAGCTCTAATGGTGAGTTTTTTAGAACTCCACTTGCAATATTTATAAAATGAGCAGGCTATGTTGGGCTATTCATCACACTCAATCAACTGTTCAGTGTCCTAATGCAGACTCTATAAACCCATTCTCACAGTTCAAGAAAGTCACAGGATAACTTGCAATGGTTATTCTGGGGACCCAGCATAAGAAAGAAAATATGCTAAGATGATGGCTTGCTAGGTAGCAAATGCTACTTCAGGCTTATTGGCTTGAAATGAAGAGTTGTTAAAGTCAGTTTAAACAAACTTTCAGACCACATTGTGTTTTTGGTTTTAGGTACTTAGCTCTTGTAATTCTCTAGGTTCTCCATCTCTAGTACCTTAAAATTCAGCCTTCTAAAACAGGTCCTTTAACTGTGAGCAAATCTGAGTATGGTGGCCTTGTATCCTTATTGATGATTGTCATGTGGGAGACCAGAGGAAGTAGAGCGGGTCTAATGAGTTCAAAATAGTATTTATCCAACCTCCTAGATCACCAGAGGGTGGCCCAGCTCAAAACTACTTGATATAAAGAGAGTAGCAACCTCTAGATCTCATTTCCAAGAGAAGGCTGTTCTGCACTTGAAAATGATGCTTCTGATGCACCCACATTAACACTGTGTCCTGGTTTCACTGGCATAGAATCATAGGCCTACCTAGGTCTGCAGAGTATTAGCAGTTTCAGGTCAGCCAGAGCAGCTGACCTGATCTGGCTAACAGATGCATCCCATAGCATAAATGTCATGCTCATTATAAAAGGGGAAGTTTGCTAAGGACAGGGGCTCCTTCTAAATGGGCTTCTGATCCTGCTATTCTTTTAGCTTCTCTCTGGCCCTGAAGGGACTTGCTTATAATTTTTTTCCTGAGGACCATTTTCCTTTTTATAATCTGGAGAAGAGGAGGCTGAGAGGAGACCTTACTGCTTTCTACAACTAACTGAAAAGAGGTTGTAGTGAGGTGGGTGTTGGTGTCTTCTCCCAGGCGACTAGTGATAGGATGACAGGAAATAGGCTTAAGTTGCACCAGGGCAGGTTTAGGTTGGATATTAGTTTTTTTTTCTTTTTACTGCACGAGTGGTAAGGTATTGGAACAGGCCGCCCAGGGAGGGGGTGGAATCACCATGCTTGGAGGTGTACAAAAAACATCTGGATGTGGCACTTCAGGACATGGTTTAGTGATCATGATAATGTTCAGACAGTTGGACTTGATAATCTTGGAGGTCATTTCCAACCTTAATGATTCTGGAGGGATGGAGAACCTCTGCTGTGAGGATAGGCTGAGGGACCTGGGATTGTTCAGCCTGGAGAAGACTCCAGGGGGACCTTATAACTGCCTTCCGATACCTGAAGGGAACCTACAGGAGGGCTGAAGAGGGACTCTTCACAAGAGTGTCCAGCAATAGGACTTGGGGAAATGGTTTTAAACTGAGGGAAAATAGTTTAGATTGGACCTTAGGAAAAAGTTCGTCAGTACAAGGGTGGTGAGACACTGCAATAGATTGCCCAGAGGGGCTGTGGATGCCCCCTCCCTGAAGGTGTTCAAGGCCAGGTTGGATAAGTCCTTTAGCAACTTACTCTAGTTGAGAGACATCCCTGCCCATGGTAGGGGGGTTGGATTAGATGATCTCTAAGGTGCCTTCCAGCCTAAGCCATTCTATGATTCATGGGGCTGCCATACATTTGCTGAGCTAGGTATAACTCTGTGTACTTTGTATTTGCATTATTAGTTTTGCTATTTCATTAAATCTGTTTTCATTTCTTCTTGGCTGGGGAGGAATCACCTGGTTCTACAGCAACTGCTACAGTTTAGCCTCAGATACAGGTGAAACACAGACACACTGTTAGAAGTAGCTTCAAATTACTCTTCTTGTGACCTAGAATATAGTAGTTTTATTTCAGGATAATTTTTATTATTATTCAGAAAGAATTCTAGGGTAGAGTGATTGTCTCAAAATATCATGTTTTATTCTGGAATACAGTGTTCACTCACTCTGGGAAGGCAATGCCATGTGATTCCTGGGCACTGACAATCCTATTTATTTTTACTATAACAAGCAGATACTGGTTCAGGAGAGAAGTTTTCCAAGTCATAACTACATTTTATGTGAAATTTGACTTTATTCCTCAGCAGTTAAGTGTGAAGAAATGCCTGTTTCTGTAGCTGAAAAATTGTGTGACCAGTTATATTGGAAAACTGTTAACAGAAGTTTGGAGGTCACATATCAGTCTGAAAAAGTAAGGACATCGCTAGTGGATAAAGTGCAGGAACCCCCAGGGAACTAAATACACTCAAAATCCATGCTCCAGTGGAGACTGTTACTACTTTCTTATTAATTCCAGGAGGATTGAGGTGGCATGTCTATACAACACAGATCTGTGGTAAGGCCTTCTGGGTACTACCACTGTTCAAAGGAAGAAATTTAGGGTACTTTTTATTGGAGGTTGTTTAGTCCTGCATATGAGTACAAGTGGATTTTTTTTTTTTTAAAGAAAAGAACACTACCTTTTGCTTTTCAGTCAAATTAAAGTCTTGATAAAGGTATTGCTTTTTCTGTCAAATGCATCTCGGGATATATACTTCTGCGTATTCTGAAAGGATGCGTCTAGTATCCACTTAGGTTGTCAGAAGTACCAGAGTTGCAGTAATGTAGAATTATAGAGAGCATTTGTCATACTGTGGTATTACGGTATCTTCCTATATTCACTTCTGTCTGTCTGTCTCGCCATAATATCCAGAGCCTTCTTGCCGTTTTACGGATTCTTAGAAAGGCATGTGATTCTCAGTGAGAGTAATGGAAGTGACAGAGAAAATGCAAAGATAAATGAAAACCCTGCACAGGAAGATTGTATTAGAGAGTTAGGCATATTATCTGTTATCATTAAAATAACTATACTTCATCCATTTGTAATGACCAAAACCAAGCTAACTTGAAAGTATGATGACTCACAGAAAATGGGATTTTCTGAAGTGTTTTTTGTGACCAGAGTGAGGAGTTTTGATAATTCCAAATAATTTCTAATGGATGCTGGAATAAACCAAAAAGCAGTAAGAAATGAGTTATTTTCTCACCAGGATCCCTTCCAACCACACTTACACCTATATTTTTATAAGTGATCAGCGATTTTGAGTATGCACCAAGTAACAGTGGGGATTTCTTCTTTTGCTTCTGCAGAGTGAATGCTAAATGCCTGCCTGATACCATCACAAAAAGTAAGTAGGACAAAGGATGACACCCAAAATTTCCTCATGTTTCTGAAAACATGGGTCTGAATGAACAAACAGTTTGCATCTTAGCCTGCACCCAAGAGGTTTTGTCTAGGGATCTTTCCCTCCACAAAGTGTGCAAGATCACCGTGAATTCCTTTTAATTTTCTCCTCAGAACCCATTTCCCCAAGGAAGACATATGGATTACCCTTCAAGACTTTCAGCATACCTGTTTGCCTGTAAATTTTGCCTGTAAACTTTTTCTTCAATCCTTCTTCCTATGCACCAAAATGAGTCTTTCCTGTTCACCTACTTCATGCACCCTCACAGTTCTGAGACATGCTGTGGCTTCCATTGAACTTCTGGGTAGTGATGGGCACAAGACAGCCTCCACTCCTGAGTCAGGTTCAAAGCACTACAACACTTGGTCACTGTTGTAGCTGGCTGCCAGACCCTTCTGTGAAAGTTGGGGGTTAGTTTTGTGCTTTGGAAGGCTCTGCATTGCTGTCTGTTTCCAAGCTTGTGAGTCGGTGTTTGTCTGGAAAGTTGATTGCCCTAACAGTTCATTACAGTTTTCATCAATTTGTTATGACATTTACATTTATCTTCATCGACCATTTGGATAAGGGGATAGAGTGCACCCTTAGTAAGTTTGCAGATGACACCAAACTGGGTGCAAGTGTCAATCTGCTTGAGGGTCGGGAAGCTCTACAGACAGATCTAGATAGGCTGAATCTCTGGCCCAAAGCCAATTCCATGAGTTTCAATAAGGCCAAATGCCGAGTCCTGCAATTGGGCCACAACAACCCCCAGCAGCACTACAGGCTTGGGGAGGAGTGGCTGGAGAGCTGCCAGGCAGAGAAGGACCTGAGGGTGTTGACTGATAACCGGCTAAAAATGAGCCAGCAGTGTGCCCAGGTGGCCAAGAAGGCCAACAGCATCCTGGCCTGGATCAGGAATAGTGCAGTCAGCAGGAGCAGAGAGGTGATCATTCCTCTGTACTTGGCTTTGGTGAGGCTCCACCTAGAATACTGTGTGCAGTTTTGAGCCCCTCTCTGCTGGAGAGGGTATAGAGGCGAGTAAAGGGTTTGGTGCATGTCTCTTATGAGGAAAGGCTGAAGGATCTGGGGCTGTTTAGCCTTGAGAAAAGAAGGCTGAGGGGAGACCTTATTGCTCTGTACAGCTACCTGAAGGGAAGTTGTATTGAGGCGGGTGTCTGTTCTCCCTAGTGACAAGTGATAGAACAAGAAGAAATGGCATGAAGTTGAACCAGGGGAGGTTCGGGCTGGATATTAGGAAGAATTTCTTTACTGAAAGGGCTTCAGGCATTGGAATAACCTGCTCAGGGAAGTGGTGGAGGTGTTTAAGAGCCAGGTAGATGTTGTGCTTAGGGACATGGTTTATTGGTTTTTATAGGGCTAGGAATAAGGTTGGACTTGATTATCTTGAAGGTCTCTTCCAGATGAAACTATTCTATGATTCAAATAGCACTTTACTTTGTAGCATTAAGTCCCACCTCTGCTCACTGTTAGCACCAACCATCAGCCTTTGGCCCCTGGCATTCCCTTTCCTCTCTGCTCTGCAATTGGAGGAACACAAGCAGAACCAGGCAAGGGCCAAAACCATCATAGAATTGTAGATGTTGGAAGGGGCCTTTAGAGATCCTTGAGTCCAACCCCTGAGCCAAAGCAGGATCACCTGGGGCATATCACACAGGAGTGCATCCAGGTGGGTTTTGAAAGTGTCTAGAGAAGGGGAATCCACAACCTCCCTGGGCAGTCTATTCCAGTGCTCTGCCACTCTCACAGTAAAGAAGTTTCTCCTCATGTTGAGGAGGAACCTTCTATGTTCAGGTTTATATCAGTTATTCCTTGTCCTATTACTGGGCACCACAGAAAAGAGATTGGCTCCTTCCATTTGACACCCACCCCTCAGATATTTATAGAAATTAATAAGATCCCCTCTCAGTCATAATTAAAAATAAGATCTCCTCTCAAGACTAAACAGCCCTTAGTTCAAGGACAGGGAACTGCTTGAAAGAGTCCACTGCAGAGCCACAAAGATGATCAAGGAAGTGGAACATCTCCCTGCTAAGGGAAGGCTGAAGGAGCTGGGGCTCTTTAGCTTGGTGGAGACTGAGGGGTGACCTCATTAATGGTTATAAATATATAAAGGGTGAGTGTCAGAAGGATGGAGCCAGGCTCTTTTCAGTGATGTCCAGTAATAGGACAAGGGACAATGGATGTAAACTGGAACATAGGAGGTTCCACAAAAACATTAGGGAAAACTTTTTCACTGTGAGGGTGATGGAGCACTGGAACAGGCTGCCCAGAGAAGTTATGGAATCTCCTCTGGAGACTTTCAAAACCTGCCTGGACATGTTCCTGTATAACCTACTCTAGGTGATCCTGCTCTGGCAGGGGGGGTTGGACTCAATGATCTTTCAAGGTCCCTTCCAACCCTAACATTTTGTGATTCTGTGATTCTCTCAGTCTGTCTTCATAGGGGAGATGCTCAAGTGTGTTAATCATCCTCATAGCTCTCCATTGTACTCTTTCCAGCAGATCCTTGTTTCCCTACCTGAGAAACCTGATAAAGGAGGGGGACACCCAAGAAACCTAAGTCAAATTAAGTCAGCTGGCCATGATGTTGACCCAGAACCTCTGCTGATCTTCATGTTTACTCCTTAGGCACATCCCTCCTTGGATGTATCAAACATGTGAGCTTCCTTCAGTTTTTATGGTCACTATTCAACCGGGCTCTGTGCAAAATGTCACTATGGCTGCCACTTTCTCCTCAAATGTAGCAGAAATATGAGTAGCTTCCACCTCTTCTCTCTTTTATAATATCCAACTGGGTCACACTGCTAACCCAAAAATGACAGAACAAGGCCAGTTATCTTCTCTACCTGAGACCGTCCAAACTCATCGTGTACTTCTGTAGTTCAATAGTGAGGTCCACCTGCAGGGAGGAGGGAAAACTGTTTCCAAGAGCCTGCTCTGAAGCTCTCTTCTGTGTTTGGCATTGCACAAATGCAAAGGAAGAGGCAGAGGTGGTGGCTTTCCCATAAGAGTAGTTCAGTGTGGTGTGTGCTATGTTGGCATGTGTCCATTGTATGTCCCTTGTATAACAAGGACAGGCTGAGGGAGCTGGGATTCTTCAGTCTAGAGAAGAGATGGCTCCAGGGAGACCTAACAGCCACCTTCCAGTACCTGAAGGGAGCTTATAAAAAGACTGGAGAGGGCCTGTTTATGAAGGCCTGTAGTGAAAGGATGAGGGGTAATGGTTTTAAATTAGAAAGGAGCTGATTTAGACTAGAAATAAGGAGGAAGTTCTTTACCACAAGACTGGTGGAGTACTGGAACAGGTTGCCCAGGGAGGTTGTTGAGGCCCCATCCCTGGAGACATTCAAGGTGGGGCTTGACAGAGCTCTGCTCTAATAGAGGATGTCCCTGCTGTCAGCAGTGGGGTTGGACTAGATGACCTCTAGAGGTCCCTTCCAACCCAGACATTACTATGTTTCTGTTTCCCTGCCCAGTTTACCAACCTTGTGCTCTCTGGCACAGCACACACTATCCAGGGGATCAGCACTGTGCTTTGCAGAACAAGCTGTTCCAGACATGGGCATAGCAATGTCTGTTTTAAGATGCCCAAAGTCTTTATAGGCAAAACAAAAGGATCTACAGAGGACCAGCCATCTGACCCCCTTTCACATTGATGTCTGATGAGCTGAACTACCAGAAGCTAATTATTGCTGTTGGATCAAATAGAGCTAATTAAATTCAGGATTTGTCAGCAGCACTGACAAATGCTGGCATTACCTAAGTTCTCCTCACACTGGGTATCCCATGGGACTGTAGCAGAGGGGGAATCCTGTTTCTCCTCATTCCCCAGCTGTTGTCCCTCCATGATTATTATAATTTCTCAGCCTCCTTCAACATCCCTGCAATTTCTCGGTTGTTGTTGTTTAGGCTCACTTTAAAATCCTTTTTGTTTTGAGTAGTCCTGAGTAAGAACTTTTAGTCATTCTTGCTAAGAGGTAAATTGTGTTAAGAAATGAAAAGGTTTTTTTGCACACACTTTAAATAATGAAATATCACTGAGAGGCTCTGGGTGCAGAAAACACTAAATAAAAAGATCACTTTCGAAGGCACAAACCACACTTTTTTTCAAGGCTTTGGTTAAGTGGTTATCAGGAAAGAGAAGTCATCTTACTCCAAAAGATCCCAGTCTCCCTCTGATGGCACTGAAAAGATCTGACCCAAGGTGTGTTGTTGTGGCATAAGCAATAACGATGGAAATGAGTGATTATTTTAACAGCCCTTCCCAATGCAATTAGCTACATCCACTTCTGGCTTTTTATTCACATTTCACAAGAGAAATGAAAAGGAAAAAATACACCTTCCCACACAGTATGGCTGCAGGATTTTTTTCCCCATCTCTTCTAACATGAAATCTCCACAGGACTCTGAATTTGGAAAACAAAAAGCTGTACTAAATTAAAAAACCCACATTGGTCACCTGCGTACACAGTCCCTTCCAATCCCAGGAAGAGCAGGAGTCCTGTGTGGCCCCACATGACCATTGGGAGAGCAGTTGGTGGGGGTGAGGCAGGGATATGGGAACGTGTTTGTGACATGCCCTTAATGGAGCTGTATCTAATTTTCCCATAGTGATATTTTCCTGTCCAGGTACAAATGGGAGAGTTCCCCAGGGAAGAAGTGCCACAGTCCTGCCTTTGCCCCACATACCCATTGCCTTTCAATGGAGGCAGCCTTTGCTCTTTTTTTCTCCTGATTCTTCTAGGGCAGACTGAAAGGCTGTTGGATTGGGAGAGGCATTGCTATGGCTTTGGGAAGCTTAGATCTATCTCTGCGCAGGTGGAGGCAGAATTCCCTGCTGTGACTTTTATTACTATTATTGTTATGAAACACTGGTTATTTAGATTATTTTTCTGGCAGAACTCTGCTGGGGTGGCGGAGGTCTGCAGTTCAGCCCTGATTTCTGTAATCAGCAGAAGCCCTTACTGCATGACCTAGCTATTGCCATTCTTTCTCTCATTGTTCATTTGCTTTTTTTTTTTTTTTAATCTGCAGGATGGATATATGTAAGAATAATCCAACATTCTCTAATGATGGAAGTTGTTCCTGAAGGAAGGAGAAATGCTTTTTAAGAAGAAAAGGCAGTCATCAAAGAGTAAATATGCTGGAAAGGGGGATGTAACAATGAGAGCAAGATGGTCACCATCTCCATTTCAGTTTTGTGCATGTGTATAAGAGAATGAGGCTGAAGCTAGTGTCCTCTTCCGTGCTGGTGCAACCAAGAGCAGTGAAAGGCCAGACCAGCTTTTCCCTTTGCCGAAAGGGGCTCTGCCACAGCATCAGCAAGCTGGAGCTGGGTTTGACTTCTCTCCTGTCTCCTTTAGCATCACCAAACTGAAGGCTACTCTTAGGCTGCAGAGAATCCAGCAAAGGAGCCCGAGATGTTCAGGGAGGCAGGGGTGAAAGAGCAGGGCTTTCCTGAAATTCTCCTCCCTCTTTCTCACAGGCTGAAATGATTCACAAGGAGCTGTCTGATTTCATATATTTGCCTACCCATGAAGCATTCTTCAGAAATACAGTTCTGATTAAAAATTACAAAGAACTAGTTTTATTAAGTGCTAGAGAAACACTTTATTATAGCAATGTCTGGATAATTGAAGCCATCTGAAGTATATACCAATGTCCTGGTTTGAGTGACCCTAAACTGTGATAAACATGTTTTAAGTAAAAGCACCACTGGTTACAAGAAGCACCCCTTATTTTCCCAGCTTCCTACTCTATACCTGAGGTAACATTGTGATGGCTTCAACAGCATGTCTTTGTCTTGTCCTATCATGAGAAAAACTGGAGACAAAAGTTTTTCCTCTTTATAAACAGACACATTGCCTCTTGGCCACACACATTCACTATTAGCACCTAAATAGGCCAGAGTTCAGAAAGTATATCTGAACTCAGAAGAATCCTACATCTTGAGCAGTCCCATCCTGTTTTGAAATTATCAACATTTGTTTTGAAGAAAATTGCCAAATGTTTTACTTAATGGCATCTGGTAAAGTTCTGTTTCTGATGCTCAGACTGCTTTGTGATACTGACTTCGAAGTAAATAGGAAAAAAATTTGCCCCCTTGAGCAGGAAGTACAAGCAATGTACAAGTAAAGAAGACCTGTTAATCAGATTTTGATTTGGTAAGCTCTAAGAAGAGAAAATCTTTCTGTCTGTCTGTATACACCTTGCTAAACTAAACCTAGATCAGGGTTATAAAACTAAATATAAGGAAATAAATATAAGCAACTTAAATGTAAAGGAATCTACACAGTTTGAGCTGCAGACAAAGCAGATGAAAAACTGCTAGGTTAAGTCCAAAAAAAAAAGTATCTAAAATAATTTCAAAGCAAATGTTTTAAAATGTCCATGACAGCAGCCTTTCAACTGTGTGCTGAAGAAACAGGAAAGTTACTAATGATGCTCCTGTTGTCAGAGTCTAGAGTTTTGGCTTCAGCTTCAAAGGGAATGATGCTCACACCTTCTATCTGCAATATAAAGCACTCTTCATGCTCAGTCTACAAAGCAACAGGTAATGATGCTCTTTCATGTGGACCGGAAGATATGCAAAGGAAAGCTTCCTGCTGTGATGAGATCAGCTCAGATTCCTCTGTCCGGGTGGGGAAAGGCTGCCACACACAAAGCTGCCCTTTCAAGCCGTGTCTGGAAGCACACTGATATGTTCTCAACAGGACAGCTGTTTAGCTGGTGTGAATGGCTTCATCACCCTGACTTCAACAGAGATTCAGCCATTTATCCCAGCAGAGGGTTTGAACTAACACATTCAGTCCTCCCCAAGGTGGTTGTAGGGTAGCTGGTCCGGCCAAATCTGAACTGACTTTAAGGTCCCTCATCACAGAAATTTTGGAGGTGAAACTCTTAATATTTCACCCTGCTATTTGGTACATAACATCAGTGGGACCAGGGCCAGCAACAGTGGCAGTGTAACAGGGACATCAGCATCAGCTGCAAAGCTGATGCCCTTCCTTGGTGCTGTGCTACCATGGTTACACAGCCTGAGCTTGAAGCTGGCTCAGGGCTATGTCATGAGTCTGTGTCTGTCTTCAACTGCTCAGTGACCCCAGGGTTGTGGTGGCCTCTGTGAGAGTACTTGGCCATCATATAACAGGGCGTATGACACACCTGTACATTTTAAACCTGAAAGACTGTACTTATGTAGTCAATGGAGATGAGATAGTGAGTGATATTTGTGAAAAAATATGTTTTTTACTGAACTTCTGGTTCTGCATGAGGAAAACTACTGCAAATTTGAAGTATTTTTGGAAAATTGTCTCCCTCAAAAAAATGAATAATTTTTTTCAGTTTTGTGGGAGATGTTTTCACTTTTGAAGCAGATAGGCATTTTTTCTGGCTTTAATTTTATTCCACCTGGGCAATCATCAATCACATGGTCTAGCTTACAGTTCTCTGATTCTCCTGCATTAAGAAAGTGAGGAGAAACTGACTTTCTTTTTCACATGGGTAAGTTATATTGTGAATCTTTCTGCCAGGTAACAAGGTACTAATTAACTCACCCTTTTTTAATAGTCAAAGGAAAAATGGCACCTTACTGATGTGATTCACAATTGACAGGATATTTCCTTGCCATTATCAATACTATGCTAGATGAATGTTTGCCATGTTACATTTCCATGACATATACCTTTTCATAGCCTATAGCTATCTGACTGCATTTTCCCATCTCTGAAATGTGTTTGCTGCACACCTACACATTTTTAGTGTCCCTCTACTTTGATGTGACAAGGCTGCCTTTCCCTGAGGCTGCTTTCATTACCCTTTTTCTTCTTTGTGTCCTGACTTTCTTACACCAAATACCAAGGACAACTCTTCACTGAGCATGGGCATCTTCTCATGTAATAACAGAGGGGTATTTGCATTGTCAGGACAAAACAGACATTCTGGATTTTCAGACAGTTATAGACATCAAAGGATTCACAAACAGGTGCAGAGTAAGCAGATGTAACATCAGAGGCCAACCTTTGTGCTAAAATGTCCCAGAAATGCCAAAAGGTGTAGAGCATAGGCACATGTTGCAGAGAAATCCTTGGTTATAGCTGACTATGTATAGCAAACTGTTAAGGGTTGTGGGCTCCTGTTGAGTTCAGAGGTTTGAAAGTGCCACTTCCTCACAAAACTGCTGCTACAAAAGGTCTTTCATGTCTCCAGTAGAGGTTCCAAGCAAAGCAAGAGGTATTTCAGACTGATCTTGTGTAACAGCACACCTGTGGGATCTATGAGATGCAGGTATGAACTGCTGCTTCCTGGGTTGCACCAGTCTTGTATATCCCTGCTGGAAACAGTGGGACATTTTATGTTTTGTTTGGGTTTTTTTTATGACTTAGAGCATATTGAAGACAAGACACTGTGCACAAGTACTAAAAACCACAGGAATAAAACCTCAACCATTCGGCACATACTTGGTGAGTGCCTTAAATGTGGAGCTAGGAGACTGTTTTTCCTCTTTTCTTCAGTGACAATAAACGTTGAAGATCATCAGTGAGGAATGAAAAAAGTCTACAACAGCGTAGCTAATAGCCCTGTCGTCAGGATGCTCCTGTGGGAGATAGGAAGCCCATATCCACATCTATGATCTAAATCAGGCAGAGAAGGGATCCCACATGCTGATGGTTTGGACTACAAGGTTACTTTTGAGCATCTCTGTTGTTCCTAAATGTGAGCTTTTCCAGTTTCTTATGGTAATGCTAAGATACTCCCACCCACATAAGGACAAAACACACACACAAAGAGCTGATGGAATTAAAGGTGATGTAGAATGTGGAAGAAAAACATTCAGTATTTGTCAGCCAGTTAGCATCCTTCATCTGAACAGTAACATCAGATTTTTTTAAAAGCAAGCCGCTGAGTACATGGGATAGAAGCTGCTGGACCTTCCTTGGCCTAACTCATCAACATGCAAGCAAGGGCTTGCTCACATCCATCACTACTGAATACACTGACTGATGAGACCGAAAGGTGCTGCTTTTTCTTTTCATGCACTTGATTGTCAGACTCCAAATGCATAGTTTTCCATACTAATGAAAAATGCTTCCACATCCAACTCATGTTGACTAATTTCCCATCAGAGTTAATATTGTATTACACACTAGATTTTCCTGCACTAGATGTATATTTAATCCTTTTTTTCCACAGAGCTTGAAGTTTTACTCTCCCTCTTCTTCCTTACAAAAGCATAATTGTCTGTTCCTGCTTTCTCCCCATCCTTCTTCATAGACTTGGAGGCAAAGGACCAATTTCTGGAGATAGTGCACTGTTTAGAAAATCCTTTTTCTGTCAATAAATTACTCTTTCCTTCTCAATGAACATTTCTATATCCCTTACTGACCTCTTCTTCCTGGTGTTCTTGAAACATTTATTGGTTGTCTCACCATCCCTCCCTCGCTATGATCTTTGTGATTTTCCACTTGATTTCTCATGTTCTTGCTTCATTTTATTCTTACAATTTTTGTACTCTATGGCCAGACTTTGCTGCTGTCTGTGGAAAATAGCTGATTTCACCAGCTAAATGTCTATATTTGGCAGAATTGATATATATATATGTCTATTTTTGCTACAGTAGTATCAGTCAGAGATCAGAGCTCCAAAGTGTTGCCACACCTTCATCTCCACTCCATGACCTGAAGAGTGTGGGAGCTGAACAGATGAAGAGTGGCACCACATGCGCAATATTGAAATTGTCTTTGCTGGATTAATTTTCAGTCTAAGCACAAAGGGAAGTCAGATAAATATTTATCATCTTGATTCCTATCTGAACCAGACCATATGATTGTGTATTGGTTATCAGGAGGACAGTAACATAAATAGCATGCTGTCACACACACTACAGAGCTGGCTCAGGAAATGTTTAATTTCAGGTATTTATGAAAGATTACTATTGGACTGTGGCAAATATGGTGTGTCTTAATTCCTAACTCTACTTTAAAAGATGCAAAACTAGGAATTCTGCCTTGGCCGTTCTCAGGGGCAGTAAGTACAAATATTCACACAATGAGCTTTCAAAAGGAAGAAATTGTGCATAACCATCAGATGTTTGAAATGAAAAATCTGATGTTTTCTTACTCAGTCTGCAGTACAGAGAAGGTAATAGTAATTTTCAGTGCTATCAGATTTGTTACATGCAATTCATTAGCACTGCCTTTTCCTACATGATCATAAGCTTTCTGACAAGGAAATAGCTGAATGTTGCTCTTTGCAAAAGAGAAGAAAAATGATAATTGGTCAAAGGTTATCAGTGTTGAAACTAAAGAGATAAAAAAGCTCTGCTTTTAATATCAGGAAATTACATAGATTTTGTTTGGTTTAGTGTTCCCCTCTGGAATGCTTCAGTAGGCATAACAACCAAACATCATTGCCAATGCCAACAAGACTGTCAAGGTCAATGCCCATATTTAGGAGACTTTTTGGAAAATGTCTGAAGGTCCTGATAAAACTCTCCAAGATCCCAGCACCCACTTCTTGTTTTTGTTGCCAGGAGACTGGAACTCTCCATCAGTTCCAGTGACATTTTTCCACTCTGAGGGAGACAGTAAGGCCAAGTTCACCCTTCTAATAGATTGAACTCAGCTCTGCAGGTGCTGCTGCTCTTGTCTGTCAGAACACTTTCGCCAGCAGACTTTGCACCCTGGAACTTTCTATATTCACTACACTGTGGCTTAGTTTAACATTAGTAGCCAAACAACATGATTACACAGCCACCTCCTCAACCTTTTCCTCTGGGTCCTGAGAAGTCAAGATGCCCTGTAACATTTTAAAAGTAACTGAAACCTGAATTTGAGGAAAATGTTAAAAAATGCAGTTGGACAACTGTGTGAATTCATGCAAATTAGAAAGAATATTACTTATCTGGCTATAAATTTAATGAAATACAAAATGTTTGGGGTTTTTTGTGCAGCTATTTTTCAGGTAACAGGAAAGTGGTTTTTTACTGTTTTCGAGGGTGATGTTTCACAAGGGAAAAATATAAGTATTCAAGAACTGTGAAAGAAAAAAAATTCCTTGGGGATTTTGACTGAGTGATACACTAGAAAGCAGAGGCATGATGGATACTGTTAGTAAACAATAATCTACTAGGATAATAAATTGCTTAAATAACAGAATACATTTTAAACTTTGAGAAGCCACATGAAGGGTCATGAGTAGAATAGTTATGTGCAGTTTATAGAAAAGATTATTTAGGATTTAGAGAAAAAGGGGATGGATAATAATTTGAAAACACTGTTTATCTTATAATAACAACCTCAAGAAACAAAAGAACTGACTGTCCAGCTTAGTCTAGCTTTTTTTCTCTATAACATCTAAGCAAATCTGTCATTAAAAGTAATGAAGATTTCACTGCGGTTTTCTGGTTCATGTACAACTGAATGTACAAAGATCTGCAGCAAGAAGTTATCTGCTCTATTATACTGCAAGGGGGAATAAAAGAAAGAAATTGAATATGTACCATAGAGAGAGAACTGTATATCTAAAAGGATTTTTTATCCTGTTTTTTTCCTAAAGAAATTAGACTTATCTAACTATGTTGCCTGCATTCTTTTGTGTTTGTCAGCTTGACTCATAATTTTAGAACACATTGACTAATTTCAAATTCATGGACAGAGCAAGTTATTTTGCTCACAGTGCTTCTGGAAAGTGGAACAGTTTTTTTGTGAACTTGAAGCAAAAAGACAACTCTACCTCAAAATGGAATCCAAAATGGATACATGCTCACTGGATAGCAAGAAAACCACAGAGAAGCTGGTTGGAGTTTGATAGTTTCCACTTACAGTATATGAGCTGGTCTTTCAGGATGTTCAGTTTTGCTTGTCCAGGAAGTCCTGCAGATAAACTGATGATGGAGAAATATAGAAAATGGATTGTTCTATATTCTGGCTGAAAAGAGGAATATAAAAACCAGGATAACGGAAATAGTGAAAACAGCATGAAAGTGTGACATATGTCTGTTTCATGGAGACACACCTACAGGGTTTAAAACAAAGCCAGTCATACTTAATGGGGCACCAGTCAGTGGAATAAAATGGTCAGCAGTAAGATTTAGGAACTTCAATCACTTTGCCACAATATTTTAAAATGTTCATATGCCTACCCTTTGTTTCTCGATGAAGACATAAAGTGCTGGCATGGATCCTGAGACCCAACTGCAAAGATTTTTAAAACTGAGAATATTTTAAAGAAAAAAAAAAAAAAGTGGTGCCCATGATCAGAGGGGAAATAGCTCTAGTATTGCCATGAAAAGACTTCCCTAGCCCAACTCAATTGATATGTGACGCTCGTCAACAGCAGGTCATCAGATTTTCAATATTTGTCCCAGCCACAGAGTAATAAGAAGACATCCAGCATGGAGGTTGGTGTACCTGAGGTACACACAGAAGATCCAGAGAGCAGGACTTTTCCCAGGCTGTGAAGAACAGGGTTAATTTTTCTATGGGAATTGTACTGTAAACAAATGACAACGCAGATGAACTATAAAGCTTGCCAAAGTCACTATCAAAAAAGGGGAAATGACTGATTCGTTTTTGTAAATCAAAGTTGAGCTTCATTGCTTTTCTTGCCCTCAGGAGCTCATTAGTTGCTATGGAGAGCTCCTACACAAATAAGATATTGTGCTTATTGGAAGTGAGCTTCTAGCTAACAGAAAAGTCTAGGAGAACACACACGTATGTTACGGGAGGTCAGAAGGAATTGTTAATTTTGGTGAAAAATGACTGCTACAAATATGTAGAGCAGCTTAAAGAAATTAAAGTGTAAGATATATTATAATGTTACAGTTGCAGATAATAGATTTGTCTTTCGAGGTAAGGCTGCCATTCATACCGCTTTCTTTGATTTGTCATAGCCGCATTAAAACAATGGATCACAAAAATAAGTTTTCAAAGAAATATATGTATCAGCTTTAGTAGAAGTATTAATTACTAATTTGTGCCTAACACCAAAACAGTTTGTTTATCCATTTTTCAAGACTCAAATGCATTTTTTAAAGAATCATCAAAAATCACAGTCTTAGTTTAGAATAACAAATCCCCAAGCATAGAATTATCCAGAGTGTTTCTTCTCCTTCCTTTACTACAGATTTCTGTCTTGATTAATGTAAGACAAGATTATTGTTATCATGAAGTATTTGCAGCTGTTCTTGGAAGGCAAGTGTTTCACTGTGTGAAATACTGTTTTCCCTCACCTTATGATAAAACCTGTGGATAGTTCAGGTGTGGGACCTCAACAGAACAATTACATTTGTAAGTAAAAAATTACTCAAGGTTTAGTAGATTAATCAAATAGTGACTGGACAAGACCTCTTTGTGGAATGTTAATTATTTTCATAGTCACTAATATGACAGACGGACGAGTGGTAAAGATTTTCACAAGCTGTGAATAAAGACAACAATGTTTTTCTTAACTAGAAGACAGCAGCAATCACCTGACTTTTCTGAAGTTTGTCTGCAGATAGTGCAGGCAGAAAAGCAGAGACAAGATGGTACAGATGGCACATAGTTCAAGTGTAGTCCCTCTACTCAAAATCAAATTATCTAAATATTTATTGCCCATGAATTTGTTTGCAGACACAACCTGAACCACTCTGCAAAGATTATCTTTCTCCATCAGTCATTCTGGTGGGTGATATTGTAACCAAAATATTGCTTAAACTGGAACTGTGTGACTGACATTTTTCACTGTAGGCATATTCTGCCTGTTTTCAAATTCTTGCAAACACTGCTTTGCTTCTTCTCAGTTTTGCTTTGCAGTTTAAATTCATCAAATGTCATTTCTTAAGCCAGGCTGGAATTTATATCTAGTTTTGGTGAGATGACCTAGTGTTTTCTATGCACCTGTGCACACAAGCATTGCTGCTGAAATTACAGCTTCACCATTTAGATTATCAAGCAGCCTTTTCCATGATCATACTCTCGGGGTTTTACCTGCATTATGTGGTGAAACAGTTAATAACTGATAATAACAGTGAAAACGGGTGACTTTAAGACTGTAAGAACAGCTGAACTTGTTAAACAAAAGGTCTCTTTATCCTGGTATTTCAATGGTGATCACAAGTGGATGCTTAGAAATAACATAAAAGTATGTATAAGGTGATCCTTCTTCAACTGTCAGGACCCTGAGGTCATGATATTTGCAGAGGACATAAAGTAATTTGAATTATTCAAGACTAGAGACAAGTTTGAAGAATTTCAGAAGGAGCTTGGAAAACGGGGTGATGAGGAAGTGCAACGACAAATGACATTTTGCTGTTCTCAAATGCCAGGTAACGAGCACTGAAGGGCATCTCTTGACACTTGAACCACGTAGACATGCTTCTGGGTTATGTACTATGTATATCTGTGTAAGTAACAGACATGGGCATCACTATGTAAAATCTAGTAAATCTCAAAAGGTTTACCCTAACAAAAAGGAAAACCATGTGGCAGGGTGTGGATAAATTGGAAAGCAGACCCAAATCCATTGAGCTCTCTTTAGAGATCACTTCATTTTAGATAGTAACCAATATAATCCTTTTTGCCTTTCGGCATCTACTGTCCATGAAGTGACAGAGAGTATTATGAAGGTGCCCCTTTTCATAACAATCTTTTCCAGGGTCTCTTCCATCCCTTTCTGAAGTATCTGCTCTTGGCCGCTGGTAGGCAGACAGACTTTTGGAAACTAAGGGCATAGGGAAGGTTACTTCTTTCAACAAAATAATATAAATCGGATCTAGTGAATAAGAATCAATAAAGTAATCTGACTTTAGAGTTTATTGAGATTTCTGAAATCTATCCATTCCTCATATTTCTATGCTTGTTTGAGATACATTTCATAGCAGTGTCACAAACATTTAAATTTATTCTGTAATGAAATCCACTAAAGTTACAATGATGCCAACATGCTCAAGGGGATCCTGATAGCCTAACAGTCAAGGAGGTGGTTTTGAATATTTAGGAAAAAAACTAAAAAAACCCCGTGACAAAGTTCTGTAGTACTTTAAAACTGTTCAGATACCATATATTTTCAAAATGCAAGTAAAATTGAAAATACAACTGATGAAATTAATTTGAAATGAAGGGGGATTTTTTTTCTTATACACCTGTCAAAATAATTTAGTTGTCTCAGTACTGCCAAATATTAGTTTAAAATAAATATATAGAGTGACGCTGAAAGGCCTGTCTCATTGGCCTCTACTACATAACACATTTCTCAAAATACAATTTGCACTGTGGATAGTGTTTTGCAGCAAAAGAGCACTTCAAGTCATATTAAAGAAGTTTTTTTCAACACCCCCCTGTAATTTCCTAAATTGCCACTCATATTTGTGGGAATGACAATAGAATTACTTATCTGAAACTTTGCTGGTTTTATTTTCCTCATTCCTAGGTGTAGGGGAGAAGTAGAGAAAGCATTTTGAACTACAGTAGGCAAAACAAGAGGAAAAAAAAAACATTATATACCAAAATCTTAGTATAAAACAACATAATGAGGACTGCATAGTAAGGCTGCTCTGCCCTTCAGATCCTTGTCAGATCTGTCTACATCTCTTCTTAACTTTTACTGATGCATTACATATCAATGCTGGAAAATTATTATTTAGATAGCACTGCAAGAACTTCCAGTCACTTGAGCAGTGTGTCATCCATCATTGTGACTACTTGCTTGAAAATTCTGACATTTACATCATTATCCTTGGGGGACTTTGTTGTTTTTAGAAATATTTTTTGTCTCTAGGACGTCATTAACCTGATTAGCGATTCTCATACCTCTGCTCTTGCTGCAAAACTGAATTCATAAATGGTGCCTCACACAGGAGATGATTAGGAATTCTCTTTGAGTTTGCCCAACCTAAACTGCCTAATATAACTAAAAAGAAGGATAAAAATAGGATTTCAAATCCTCAAAAATGAATTAAAAAGAATATTAATAACTGCAATCATCATCAGGGCCTCAGTTGGTTCCAGACAGTGTGTGTGTAGTAGTGTAATGAAAATAGTGCAGTATTTCTAGGATATGCATAGGTACAATGATACAAAAGTTGCCTTGCATCAGAGCAAATATTTCCATGAGGATAACCAGAAAAAGAAACTAGTGAACAATAACCTTAATAACAATACAATAGTGTCTATACAAGGAGGTTTATCAGTTCAAAAAAATATAATACAAAATAAAAACCTAAATCTTTTTCTGTCAGAGCTATATAGCTATAAAACTGAAAGGTATAAGAGAAATAGGTCAGAGTTTAATTTCTTGAAACTCACAGTTACACTACATTTTTGAGATACAGTGATTTATTCTCTAGTCCTCTGACCAGCTAGAAGATACTTTCAGAATGACATTTCCCCACTGCTATTGTCTGTTGTTCCAGCATTTCCACTGCTATTGAAGGATGCAGCTGAATTCAAAAGACGAAAAAACAGTTCCCAGTCTGGCTCACACCAGTGCTGTCCAGAGCTACACCTGCAACTGGTGCAACAAATACAAGTTCTGATGCAATCAGGTGCACATGCCTGGTGTGCAGTGCAGGGGACAGGGAGCGCTACTGAAACACGTGCTACCACAAAAAAAATGAATAGCCTTACTTGCAATTGCTCAGGAACTCTTCCCAAGCTCAGTAAAAAAATTGTTTTACCTCTGGAGTTAGCTAATCATCCTTCATTTTCCATGCCCCTAAGCACATGCTGTTCCAGTGGGGACATGCTGAGCACCAGAACTGAGTCACATGAAGCCACACACTAAGACCCCTGGTAAAACCATGCTCAGGTTTGCACTACAGATGTTGAGATGATCTCAGTGCAAGCAGTCTGAAATGCACTGTCTCTAACTGTGCACTTACTAATTTGCAGCCAGCTCCCCTTTCCAGAAGGAAGCACATTGTTTATTCAGTATGGCTGGGTCCTGTCCAGACGGTAAGTGTGTGACATAAGGAGTGCCACTAAACTTTCTGTTTACTTACAGGAAAGGGATTGCAACCTCCCCTTGTTTTTGTTTCACTGTCCTTCCATTAGCCTTGATGTAGACATGACAAGCTCCATCTTCAATATCTGGTGCTGAAATTCAACACTCTTCCACTTGCACCCTGTGAGGATTTGTCATTCATATCCTTTGTTCCCCCTGCCTGGCATGGAGATCTTGTGCCATCATTTCAGGGCTGCTTGACTTTGGTTTATTTAGCTCAAGAAGTGAAGGTAAAGATTTTTTTTTTCCCTCTCACTTCTGAAACTGATTAACTCAGAAAAAAAATGCTGTAAAGTGTGTTGTTAGACTCCCATACTATGGAGTCATGTATTCAAGATACAAAGTTTTTAATTCAGACTGTGCCATCCATGGTCTTAGGGTAATCAGGAATTAAACGTGGTATCACAGGCCATCTGACATGTTTTCCCTGAATGTACTACAGATTTCACACTTGCGTACCTTATCTCCAGCAGTGCTGCTTGTTCCTGCATGGACTTCTGTTCAGGCTCCTTTCTTTGGCCAGCACCAGATACTGTGAGCTCCTCTTTATTCAACATCTCATGTGAATTTTGCACTACACTACTGACCTCCTATGTTATCCTATTGTGGCACTCTTTCTACTAAAAAAATCTCATCACATGGAGCTATTCCATCTCCATAATCCCAATGCCTTTTGTATAGTTGGTGGTGCTTGGGCTATTTCTTGTTAGCCTCACTCCATGATAATTCACTCAAGCTGCTGTGAAGTTGGGTCATTTTACATTTCTTGATCAAACTTGTCAAATTTTGAATGAGTAATAGGTAGCACTTAAATCACATTTACTTCAAACCCTTCTTCCTGCAGCTTCTTGCTTTCAGTGGTTATCAGCATGTCTGATATAAGAGGCTTTTTATTGGGACAGCATTTCAGTTTAATGAGGATTTTTACAATTTCTGGATCATTTTCTGAAGTCTAGGTAGTGCTTTGCACAATGATTTCTGTAATATAGCTTCTGAAGTTTCATGGGCTGCATCTCCTCTGACCTATTCCTCTCTATAAACATATTTATGCAGCTGCCCACAAACAAGAACTGTTGCTGGTGTCTATTTTGCAGGATGAAAATTGCACTTTAGTGTTACAGCTAAAGTTTCAGAAAAATTACACAGCTGTGCAGATGGGCAGGATATGTTGGATGGATTTGGATGTCTTTGGCTCCATACAAGTGGGAAGGGGCAGCTGCCGCCCTCTCTAGTGGGTTGTTTTACTTCTTGGGTAGTTTCTAGAGGTTTTTCCCACTTCCTACCTTACACATCATCCCTATGCTTTCTGGATGAAATTTTGCAGGGTGTAGTCTTTTCAAGGTGGAAGCATCTTGCTTACTTTGACTCAGTATCAAGCTGCTGCATTTTGTACTTACAAAAAAGGAAAGCACTGTAGTTTTAATGAAAATCTTTATGCTCAAGTCTCCACAGTAATTCTTGTCGTCTATTGTATTCACTCCCCATCAGTCACTGAGACTGAGTTTAGTCCTGTCACCTCATCTTTTCACGAGACTCCATTTTGTTCCCTCCCGATGACAGGCAGAGCTTACTCCAGGAAGCACTTCTGAGGAAGCTAGACCTGGAGGTTATTGAGTAGTCAAGATCTAACTTAGCTGTTAATTACACAAACTTAGTAACTGGGATTGTTGTGAAAAAAATGGGATGAAACTAGGCCTGCTAGAGTTGAGCCTAAGGGTGGCAGGCCATTGTTAGGAATTAAGTTGTTAGCCTGGCTCAAGTGCCTTTACACTAATGCACACAGCATGGGAAACAAGCAGGAGGAGCTGGAGGCTTTTGTGCACCACAACTGCTATGATGTAGGTGGCATTACAGAAACATGATGGGACGACTCTCCTGAGTGGAGTGCTGCAATGGATGGCTATAAGCTCTACACACGGAACAGGCAAGATAGAAAGGGTGGTGGGGTGGCTCTCTGTATTAGGGACTGTTCTGATTGCATGGAGGTCAACAAGTGTGACGGACCAGTCGAATGTTTGTGGGTAAAGTTGAGGAAGACCAACGAGGTGGATATCCTGTTGGGAGTTTGTTATAGACCACCCAACCAGGATGAAGAGGTTGATGAATCATTCTACAGACAACTGGCAGAAGCTGCAAAATTGCAAGCCCTTGTTCTTGTGGGGGACCTCAACTTACCAGACATCTGCCGGAAATATAACACAGCAGACAGGAAAGAGTCTAGGAGATTCCTGGAGTGTGTGGAAAATAACTTTCTGACTCAGCTAGTAAGTGAGCCCACCAGGGGAGGTGCCTTTCTGGACTTGTTTACAAACAGAGAAGGTCTGCTGGATGATGTTGTGTTGGAGGCCATCTTGGGCTTAGCAACCATGAAATGACAAGAGTTCTCAATTCTTGGCCAAGTAAGGAGGGGGCTCAGCAAAACTATTGCCATGGACTTATGAAGAGCAGACTTCAACCTGTTTAGAACAGTGTTTGAGAAAGTCCCTTGGGGTACAGTCCTAGAGAGCAAAGGGGTCCAGGAAGGCTGGACTTTTTTCAAGAAGGAGCTCTTAAAGGCACAGGAGCAGGCTGTCCCCATGTGTCATAAGACAAACTGGAGGGGAAAAAGACCAGCTTGGCTGAACAGGGAGCTTTTGTTGGGACTTAAAAGAAAGAGGAGAGTCTAACACCTTTGGAAGAAGGGGCAGGACACTCAGGAAGAGTATAGGGATTTAGTTAGGTTGTGTAAAAAGAACATTAGAGGGGCAAAAGTTCAGCTAGAACTCAGCCTGGCCACTGCTGCAAGAGATAATAAAAAGTGTTTTTTACAAATATATAAACAACAAAAAAAGAACCAGAGAGAATCTCCACCCTTTATTGGATGCGAGGGGGAACATCGTTACCAAGGATAAGGAAAAGGCTGAGGAACTTAATGCCTTCTTTGCCTCAGGCTTTAATAGTCAGACCAGTTATCCTCATGGTATTGAGTCCCCTGAGTTGGAAGACAAGGATGGAGATCAGAATAATCCCCTCACAATCCAGGAAATAGTAGTGAAAGACCTGCTAAACCAGCTGGACACATATAAGTCTATGGGGCCAGATGGGATCCACCCAAGGGTGCTGAGGGAGCTGGCGGAAGAACTTGCCAAGCCTCTCTCCATCATTTATCAGCAATCCTGGTTAACTGGGAAAGTCCCAGATGACTGGAGACTTACCAACCTGACACCCATCTACAAGAAGGGCAGGAAGGAGGATCCGGGGAACTACAGGCCTGTCAGCCTGACCTCGGTTCCGGGG
>JAAGNO010010343.1:73080-103458 GCA_033439905.1 Ceryle rudis
TGAGAGGAAATGGCCTCAAGTTGCGTCAGGGGAGGTTTAGATTAGATATTAGGAAGAAATTCTTCACTGAGAGAGTGTTTAGGCAGTGGAACAGGCTGCCCAGGGAGTTGGTGGAATCACCATCCCTGGAGGTGTTTAAAAAATGAGTAGACGTAACACTTGAGGCCATGGTCTAGTGGATAGAGAGGTGTTAGGATGAAGGGTTGACTTGATGATCCTAGAGGTCCTTTCTAACCCTAATGATTCTATGATTCTAAAAGCAGAGATACTCAAGCTCAGCCTCTGCCCTCAAATAGGATGGTAAGCAGGCAGAATGGGCACTCTGCTTACAAATGTCTTTGGAGGACAAGAGGGAGGAGTGCATTGGGACCAGACAGGTCTGGGGTGGGATCCCATGTGCTGCCTGTCCTGCAGGTTGCTCAAGGTGGGAGAAGAAGAGAAGCTCTTTCTGCACCTCCCCAGTATCCCCAACAGCCTTTGGGCAGCCCAGCCCACATTGTGAAGGGCACTTGAGTCCTTCTGATAACTACTCAGCTGTCTGGAGCCAGAAGCCTTTTTCTAGCATAGCCTATAATCAGTTTGTAAGCCATGCATCTGTGCACATGCCAGATTCCAGCCTATGGTGCCTATAACAAATATGAGATAATTAGAAGCTGATACTGCAGCTAATACCCATTAATTCGTGAGGGAACTAAAAAATCTGATGTTAATAGATATTAACTGTCACCTTCTCATACCTCACATTCCCTTGACAGGGTTTTAGTTGGCTGCACCTGTAACTCCTGCAGTGCCATGTTCGACTTGGATGTCATGTGTGATTTGGAGGAGTGTGGTCTGTGCAGAACACAGCAAACACAGTCTGTTTGCAGGATGCATTGGGATGCAACAGACAGACACTAAGAAATGTGTGAGATTTCAAATGTCAGGTCGTAAGCCGGTTTGGGTTCTCCTCAGCAGGTATTTTTGAAGACTGCATAACACAATTTCAGAGCACAGATCTGGGAAGATACCTCTTTGGATGGTAGATTGATTTGCTTATCAAATGATATCAAATTGTACATTTAACATCTCTTACTTTTCTCTGCTTAATTGACTTGAACCATAAACTTGTTTTACTTCTGAACAAGAATTACAAAATACCTATACTGTATCAGACTAGAAATAAACACTTTAAATCCAAGAAATGTTAAAAAGAAGTTTTCAAGTGGCCTAATATGGACGGTGGTAAGTCAAGCCGTCTACTCCAGTCATAAGAACAAAATTCTTCCTCCCTCCCTCCCTAAGTTCAATGACAGTGAAAATAAAGATTTCAGTAGAAGAAAACATGTAGTTCACACAACATTAAGCTCATTCAGAGTAAATTTCATTTGCAGAGCTTACTTTATGTTGGCACAAACCAGTGTGAAACCTGTCCATCATATTAATAATCAAAGGAAATGCAGATATGCTCAGAGCAAATTAGGATTGAAATTTTCTTGCAACAGCAAAGCCTCTATGAGTCAGCCAGATGTTCCAGAATGAATTATTCAGTAAAGGATTTTCAAGTTAATTCTGTGAAATTATTTTCTGATATTTTGTATGAAACAAAAAAGGTGTTGAGCTTGTGAAGGCAACAAGAAACCATCAAAACTTTCTATGCTTGGTACATATAGAAAATTAAGTCTGTATCTTCAGTTCAAAACTTAGAGACAGGTAGGATAATATTATGAATTATTAATATGCCTCCAGCATGCTAAAACCCAAAGAAAAGGTTTTAAAATGTTAGTGATCACAGAGAAATGCAACACAACCCATGTCACTGGAATGCCCAGTAAAAGGTAACAAACCTTTAAGAATGTCATAGAATCATTTAGGTTGAAAAAACCTTTAAGATTGAGTCCAACTGTTAACCCAGCACTGCCAAGCCCTCCACTAAACCATGTCCCTTAGGACCACATCTACACATCTTTTAAATATTTCCAGGAATACTGACTCCACCAGTTCCCTGGGCAGCCTGTACCATTGCTTGACAACCCTTTTTGTGAAGAAATTTTTCCTAATATCCAATCTAAACTTCACCTGGCACAACTTGAAGCCATTTGCTCTCATTCTATTGTTTGTTTCTTGGGGTAAGTGACCAACCCCCGCGTCATTACAATCTCCTTCCAGGTAGTTGTAGAGAACAATAAGGTTTCCCCTAAGCCTTTTTTTCTTTATTATAAATAACACCTGTTCCCTCAGCCACTTCTCATAAGATTTGTTCTCTAGACACTTCATCATCTTTGTTGCCCTTCTCTGAACTTGCTCCAGCACCTCAATGTCCTTCTTGTAATGATGGGCCCCAGTATTTGAGGTGCAGCCTCACCAGTGCCCAGTACAGGGAGATGATCACTTCCCTACTCCTGCTGGCTACACTATTTCTGATACAAGCCAGGATGCTGTCAGCCTTCTTGGCCACCTGGGCACACTGCTGGCTCATGTTCAGCTGGATGTTGACCAACATCCCTGTGTTCTTTTTCTGCTGGGCAGTTTTCCAGCCACTTCTCCCCAAGCCTATAGTATTGCCTGTTATGACCCAAGTGCAGGACCCGTCACCTGGCCTTGTTGAACCTCATACAAGTTACAGCAGCTCCTCCCAGTTACAGTACATGTAAAGGAACCTAATCTCTCTGTGCTACCTATTCAGATTTAAGAGCAGAGAATCAGTTTGATGTCAAGCCTTTTTTGAACCAGATTTTGAAGGGATTTTATACACAATCTCTAATGCAGAGTGGGATTGTGGATTAAAAATCGACAGTGATCAATGGATTAATTTGAGATATAAAGTAAACATTTGGCTTTCACTGGGCTGATTTGCCTTGAAAAGAGGTTGACTATTTCAGAGCTTTCTGTCCTTGATAAATTTCCTGCTCCTTCAAAGTTCTGTATTAGTGACCTTGATACAGAAAAGTTTTAATTTTTTTTCCAAGGACAATTGAAGACATTACTTAATATAAAATATGTAGAGAATGATGTATGTTTGCAATTTTAAAATGTTTAATTGTTCCCACCACACATTTTACAATAAATCTAGCACTAGAACTCACTGAGAACAACTTGCTAACTATTAAAATGTCAACTAAACAAATCATTGGAATAAAATAATTTGAAAAAAAAAAGAAGGAAAAGCAGCCATGGTTTATAGATTCCCTTTCAATGAGTAGAGGAAAAACTCAACATCTGGAGCAGAGAAGACAAAAAGGTACCACTACTTCAGAAGAACTTTGGAAGGATTTCTTTTTGATAGAGCAATGTGTATCAAGTTTTCTAAAATCCAGGAGGAGTGAAAATAAGAGAGCAGAAAAGAGTCCGGGGAGCATTTAATGGCAAGTTTGCAGAGGATAAAAAGGCAAACAGACCTGCTCTGTGGGAACTCAGGATCCTGTAATAACCCTGCAACAATATTCAAGAGCAGCTTTTGCCTTCATGCAGGCACCAGGATGCCAGAAAATAAAGGGAAAGTGGGGGAGAGGTTGCCAGCACAAGCAGAGTGGTGCTTAGTCATAATGCATAACAGGAGATCAGGCAGTTCTGGAGATGGGATGGACTGAGACATTGGAAGTCCACGAGTTTCTGTTTACAAGAGGCAGAAGACTTCCACACAATTTGTAATCCAAGCATACAGTATTTAAAGTAATTAAGCTAGTATAGTAATTAGAGGACATATTATCAACTCTGCATTTTCTTTCATGTCATTCTTACATATAGTAGAAAATTCCTGAGTTTGCCTGCAAAACTTCCACCCAATCCATGTTAATATCCTCCTTGCAGCTCTAATTCTCCTTGCTTCACTATATCTAGTTGGCCTTTACTTAGAACAAACATCTTCATTATTTTCTTTTGGTTTCCCTTAATCTTTGACTGCCCTTGATGTAGGATCATCTTGGGGCCAAGCCTCCACACTGTGATGGCTTGACACATGTAGTTTGCTACAGATGCAGTAACACTGGCAGAGAGCATTTCCCATGAAAATCAGGAATAGGAGGAACACCTCAATAACTCAGGGAGAGAACTGGGCTAGATAGCCTGGAGTCTGCATCCCTAAAAGACTCCCTTTGCCTCCACAGAATATAAATATTCCAGGGTTGGTGTCCTCAGGGTTTCTAAGCTGGATCCTGTCACAGACAAGGAAAAGCGAGAACAGCACTGAACCTGGCTGGGGTTCCACTAACCTTGAGTGTGTCTATTCCTGAAGTTCAAATGAAATAGACAATGTATATGTTGATCAAAGGTGATAATGGCTGAACAAAAGCTGTTTATCTCAGAGCAAAAGGATTAAATAAATGCCAATCTGCATCAGCACCTGCCCAATCTTACCCTATGTCACCCTGTAGTTAGTGCAGGGCTCCTGTGTGTTTTCAATTAACAACACAAACAGTTTAGGCTTTACTCCGTGGCCAGTGCAAATCGCTATGGTTCGATGGACTTAAATTTGAGTTATATTGATTTGTTCCTGCTGGCCCTGGGGACATGGGTGCAGCAGAGTTCTGGTAGCAGTTTTGCAACTAGCTGAGATTAGTTGCAGGCAAATAATCCTACTTCCAAATGCCATCAATTTTATTTCTCCCATTGCCTTATTTTTCAGCTCCATGGTAAACCTCTAAGACAGACTCTAAGATTGATCCGGTGGAAACACAGCAGTTAGACAGCACTGAGGATAGTTACACATTTATTCACTAGAAGGCCATGATCTTTCATATGGTATCTTGACAACAGATCAAGCATATGATGCTAACACACAACCAGGATTTGCCACTGCTCTTACTTCCCTACAAACTGCAGATGCACAGCATAAAATGACAAATGGGAAGGAAAAAAAAAAAAAGAAAAGAAAAAAAAAGACCAAAAAAGGAAAGACATTTTCACCTCTCCACAAGCAGAGAGAGAATCTTAATTCCCTAGGCCAGGTTGCTTCCCACACAATCCCTCCAGATCAATAACAAAACAGGAATAAGATGATACCTATTTTGCTAATTGCTAAAATGTTACGAAGGAAAAAATCTGTTCCTCTTCCTGATTCTGCCTCCTGAGATATGCCATGGTATCAAAACATTAGCAATTGATTATAGTATTATTATTTTAGCTCTAAAAAGTTGTCAGTTTGCAACCAATAACTAAATTGAATGCAGCTAAAGAAAGACCCACTTATATACCCAACAAATGGTTATTATTCTTTTACAGGTATCCCTTAATAACTGCCCAAAGCATTGACAGCTAACTGATGATGTGGATATGTCACTCTTGGTCTCTATAACACTGCTTTTTAAGTGTCTAAAGTCTAGTGTCTAGAATCAAGTGCCTGAAGTCTAGTGTCTAGAATCTAGTGCAAATACCTCTTGGACATTTCTGACAGTCTTGATTCAGCCCTTTGTCAGCATTCCCTGAATAAATATCCCTTTCTTTTTCTTTTATCTTTCACAAAAGACTGTGTCAAAGCTGTGAAAAATATTATTTCTTTTTTCCATGACAGAAGACAGTGCCACACTTTCTCCTGGTGAAGGGTATCAGGAGTTTTTTAACTTCAGTGGGAGCAGGGTCAGACCCAGGATCTCGCAGTAACCATTCTATTATTTGCTAAGTTATAGTTACCTTGCATTGTTTAGCTATGTGTAGACCATATTTATTAGTTGCTGCATTAATTACAAGGATAAATTAACTAGTTTCTGATGTTGATTTGCATTCATAACTGTTACTTATAATTAATTGCTAATGAAGGCTATTTGTGCCAAGCTGGCATTTCTCCCTTCTCTGCTAAATGCTAACAAGTTCTAGCACAGGAAAAGGGACTTCTCTAAGACAGGAATTGACTAATTTTAACAAATAAGTCTAAACACTGCTATTAGCCTTCCAGAACATGATATCTTTCCTACTACAAGCACTAAGCACTGCCTCATAAGTAAAACTGAGTCTACAAAGAAAGGTTTTTTGTTTGTCACAGCTGTTTGCAAATACAGTCTTGTTCATCCTTCCCCCTAATCTTCCTCCGATACAGACATACCTGAGCCACAGAGAAGTATCCCTACAGGGTTTATGCAGTGGTAAGGACAGGCAGTGAGGTATCAAGCTAAATTCTGCTCTCTACTGCTTTAAAGACAAAGCCTTCTGCTGATATCAGAGGAGCTATTCTAGATTTGAGATGGTGTAGCCAACGATTGAAGTCCAGCTTTCCCCATTTCGCTCATACAGCAGGTTAGCTGCAAAGGCCCATTGCAGATAGGCACTGTGGGCCTGAATTTTAACGGGGGTGTGGTCGTTCCATTTTTCTTTCACTTTACATTTGCCTTGCCACCCTCAGCAGAAGAAAACAGAGTGCCATTTTTCCCATTATCTCTGAAAAATAATGTCCTCTTCTTCCAGACCTGTAGCAAGAATTTTTCTCTACTTTAGCAGGTAGCTGCATCATGGGACCTGCTCCTGACATGATTTTGGAAGACTAGAGAGAACACAGAGGTGTTATCAGACAGCTACTTGAAAAAAATAAAAGAGGCGATGAGCAGATACCTGTTCTCTCAATTGCCCAAGTACAAGATGGAAACTAGTGACACAAAGGGAAGCTTGTGTATTCTGCAGCAGTGCACACCATGTCCTCTTCACCTTGTTAGGAGTCTTCAGAAGGATGAGGCAGGTAGAAAGCCAAGACACCAAACATTTTTCCACAGAAAACAGGGCTTCTTCTGGTGATTTTTCCACTTTTTATGGGACATCTCTCAAAAGGGGTTCAAGAAGAGGCACGCAGTAAGGAGTCCAGTGGTGTACTGGGAACAGAACAGGCACAGAAGGCTAAAAGCCAGTATAATGTGAGAGAGCCTTGGGCAGATGCTGTGAATTTGGCATCTCATAGTCTTGGTTTGTAGAGAAGTGCTTATTAATTATTCATGTATTTCACAAAATTTAAGAATAATCAAAAGAATCTATTCATTCCAATACTTTATAAAAGCTCCTTTCAAATGAGGCATCCAAGGGCTTTATGTAATAAACACTATATGCTGGTTAACATTAGATACTGATTAATGTTTTAAATTGAGAAATCAACATGCCTAAAAACATTCAGGGAGATCTTAAAGCAAAAAAATGACTAAAGAATATCTGAAGCATGATAAGACAATGGTAAATGACCCACAAAAGATACTTTCCCAAACCAGTGGGAAACCACAATGTTTATTTATTATAGCATAGGTGTACTTTTCACTTGTCTTTTTATATTCGATCTTCCCACCTCTTCTAATCATAAATGCCCACATGACTCAGAACATTTGTTTTTGTGTAGCTTGTGTACAGAACCTCAACAAACCTAGCACCAACATATGGTATTTTTAAATGCCTTTCTCAAACTTGTTATTCACAAAAGCTCACTTGATACAGCCATAATAGCCAGACTGCAGGAGTGGTGTGTAACTGTTGTTACCAACTTTTTCTCCTCCAGTATCCCAAGATTTCAATCTGCTTGCCACCATGCCTGGACTGTTACATTTCAAGGTCATTGGCTCAACTATTAATTAAAAGCTGAAAATGGAAAGGTGAAGGGAAAGTGGAAAGGCAAGGGGAAAAAAAGAAGCTCCAGGACTGAGTTATGGGGTGTGTATTCCCAGTAAATACAAAAGACACTTGTCTGTGGATAATGCTGAAGAACAGTGAAGTGCATCTGAATACTACTATCTGTAATTGACAAGTCATCTTGGATGTATGGATAGATCATGCAGATAATTGGTTTGAGAGAAGGTCTGTAGCCTTCACCTGGAGCCTGATACTAAGTCTTTCTTGTTTTGGTATTTCAAGGAGACAAGTTATATGAAATATGTTTTAACTGTCAGTGAGTAAATAAGACTCACACATGGACAGGAAACCGTGCAGATACCATAGAGAATTGAGTATCCAATATTCACCATTCAGTGATCTGCTTTGCCATGTCTTTCTCCATTGTTAGCAGTGGAAGGTCAGATGAGAGGGCAGGAAGTCTTAAATTGTGGCTGATCTTTAAGTCATTTATAAATCACTCTTCATGAATGCTGGAAGACCTGGGGTTAGCCCTTTATTAGCAATGTGACCATGAAACACAATTCAGTGGATGAGTCTGCACTGATTTCAACAAACTTTGGATCAAACACCATACAAACTTAAGAATTATACACGTCTAGTGGGTTCTACACACAGTTTTACACCACCTCAGCAGTTTAGCCCACTAGGCTATTTCACTATTTGAAAGTACTGCTAAAGCAACTCTAGATTTCACTCCTTGTCTGCTGCATTCTTGTCATGGATTAATAACACACAGTTGTTCTCAAAAGAAAAGGAATTGTGTTTTGGCAATAGTAAGAGTGACAAAAGCATAAATAAAAGAATAAGAAAGTAATCAAACCAATAAATATTTCTTCATAGCAATTTTGTATGAAGAAACATCAGTACTGCTCAGGATTCATGGGTTATAATTAAACATAACATTAATATTCAGTACATCTTAAAAAAAAAAGAATGTGTTCAGAAACTGCTACATTAAGAAAAAGAACCAAATCTCATGATGCATGGGATGATTCTGCTGATTTTCGAATATATAAAATAAAAATGAAGGCAACTTATTAATGGAGTGCACTTCATTCACCCATGAACCAAAATTGCCTCTGGATTTACAAATATCTAGTTAACGATAACACTAATTGATTCAATGTGATCCATGATTAAAGGTCATTCTTGTAAATGTGGTTTCTAGTTAACATTCTTCCCAGCTGTTTCCTAGAGACATTCTACTTTTTAAATGACTAGAATCTAAATTATTGAAGTTCTTTCTTGATTGTAATTATCTGCATTTGGATTTATTCCCTATACTTTGTATTTTGTTGTTCTTTTTGTTATTTAATATTTGCACTGGTACAGGCTAGGGGGTTTACCTGCTGGAAAGCAGCTAAGCAGCTCCATGGAGAAGGACCTCAGAGTCCTGGTGGACAATAAGTTCTCCATGGAACAGCAACGTGCCCTTGTGGCCAAGCAGGCCAATGGTATCCTGGGGTGCATTAAGAAGAGGGTGTCCAGCAGGTCAAGGGAGGTTCTCCTCCCCTTCTATTCTGTGCTAGTGAGACCACATCTGGAGTATTGTGTCCAGTTCTGATGTCCCCAGTTCAAGAGGGACAGGAAAACACTAGAGAGAGTCCAACAGAGGTTATGAGGATGATTAAGGGACTGGAACATCTCTCTTATGAGGAAAGGCTGAGAGACCTGGGGCTGTTTAGTCTGGAGCAGACTGAGAGGGAATCCAATTAATGTATATAAATACCTGAAGGGTGGGTGTCAAGTAGAAAGGGCCAGTCTCTTTTCAGTTGTGCCTTGTGATAGGACTAGAGGTAGTGGTCACAAACTGGAACACAGGAAGTTCCACCTCAACATGAGGAGAAACCTCTTTACTGTGAGGGTGATGGAGCCTGGAACAGGTTGCCCAGAGAGGTTGTGGAGTGTCTTTCTCTGGAGACTTTCAAAACTCACCTGGGCACATTCCTGTGCAGCCTGCGCTGGGTGGTCCTGCTCTTGCAGGGGGGTTGGACTCAATGATCTCCAGAGGTCCCTTTCATCCCCTACCATTCTATGATCCTATATTTGAAGTCAGTTCTGAAGGTAATTTATTCCTGAAAAATTCAATGCCAAAGCCAGGTGAAATTGGACTTCTCTCACAGGAGAAGTACTCTAATTTCATGCTCTGATTTGCAGTAGCTTATAACTTTAATCTAAATTACCTTTGTGCTGACAGTTTTAATACTGGTGGCTTTTGCTCATAGGTAATTTGGGGACATAAGTTAGAAGGAAATCTACTTAGCCAGTTCATCTATCCACATATGATTGCAATGTATTTTACTCTACTTATTCTAGCACACATACACACGTGTACATGTGTATAGATGTGTACATGCACATGTACACATCTATACACTCTAAAAGATGCCCACATGTCCAGATACAAATATCCAGCAGCTCTTTGTGAAATGGCTTTCACTGAAACACTCAAACATGTCATTATGAATGAAAGCTCCAGATGGGCAAATCATGGCAGTTAACTGGTATTAATGGAGCTATTTTGGTGCTCTCTTACTGTGACATAGCCCTGTGTTTGCTTCAGTAAGGAACACATGCTTTCCCGGGGTAGAAGAAAAAAGAACTTAGGAAGATGTGAAAATAGCACATTGTAAATGTTATGGTCAGTTTTTTTCATCGGTGTCTTAAATATACCACCTCAAATTTTGTCCTGTCTTCCATACTTTGAAAAGGAATACAGCAGACCCAAAATTTGCTTCCAGAGAGAGAAAGGATTTACAAAGCCCCCAAACTGTTAAAGCAGTGGTTGTGGCCTATGACTATGTTGCTCAACTGGCAGCTGATAACCCACCATCTGTCTGTATAAGTTATCTGCCAGGTAATTACATTTAATAACAAATCATTATATAACATATGCAGAGACTTCTTTGCATTCAAAGAAGGAAATTGAAATGCAAAGTGGGAGAGAAAAAGGGTAATATTCAGAAAGGGTAATATTCAAAATGGGTAATATTCGAAGTGTAACTTCCTGTTTGTAAAACTGAACCATTGTGGTCACAGCTCATGAGATGGTCCATAGATTTCTTTTCCAAAATACCTTTGGATTTTTTATTTTTATTTTTTTCAGGAAGTTGGATAGTCCTTTGCTGATGATAGACTAAGAAGCACACCTTAACTAGTCTCAGTATTACTGGAACAGATCAGAGCTCTTAGTCTGGTGATTTTGAAGAGAACGAGGGGGATGGAGGAAGAGTGAGATGAGGAGGGAGATGAGGATTGCAGTTGCTTTCCCAGTACAGGCTATGATACTTTTTTGCATATATACTCTCAAGCATGCTACTTTTTTGCATATATGCTTCGAAAGTTGAAATCCTTGTGTGATAGAAATGCTCCACCCTTGACTGGTTTGGGAGGCTTGATTGCTATTTCAAAGAATACTGCTCCCTGACCTTCTTTCCCCACCGAAGATCTAGAAACCCCAGAAAATGAATTTGCCATGGCTTATAAGAACAACTGTTCACTGAGACAGAACATATTTCTCTATGTGTGATGGAAAAATGTCACAGTATCTCTTCTTTTTTTCTAATCACAGCAGAAGTGGAACTTGCACATCTAGGACAAAACATCAAATGAAATGAAATACCTTTCTAAGAGTGGATATAGGCTTCTTTTCTGTGGACAGGGTCTCTAGAAAAGATTTGGTGCAAATCAGGTGAATGTGTTATCTCAGAATAATTCAGTAAACAAAAGATACTTAAAATGAAGACTGTATAGACTGGGCAGTGTGAAGTGGAAGCAGAGAGGCTTTATTCCTACTTTTTTTCACTCTAGTAGGGAAATGGCTGTAGTGTTTTGTGGGTGGTTGTAATAGTTTCAGTTTAAAGCGAAAACAGTAGTTTGAGAAAAGACAGTGTGATTAAATGATTGGACATTGTCCTGTAGTGTGAAACATGAGAGACGCAAAATCTATTTTATTTCTCAAAAAGAAGCTTAAAGAGGGCTTGATTACAATCTAGCAGAAGGTGGAGTAGCAAGTGTCAGTGGATAGAAGCTGAAGTTCGACAAACTCAGAATTCAATCAGGGTGCACATTTCAAATTCTGGATGACAATTACTCTTTGGGACAACTAAACAATTAAGACAGATTTTCTTCCTTTTTTTTTTCCTAGAAGATAGGTTCTGGTTTGAACCTGATAGGTTCTGTTCTGAACCAGAACAGGGTTCAGATAAACTCTTCAAAGTACTCTATGTTCAAGATCAAGCTTAATGTGTGCAACTGTCTGGCAAACTAATACTCGGACCCTTTAATCCTTCTACCTAACCTGTTGATTATAAACTGAACAGTTGCTTCTGTAGAGTCCTCTACATGTCTCTGATGTTTCTAGTAACCTGCTGGGAAGGTCTCTTTCTCTCTCAGATATGTTCTCCATTTCTCCTTATTTCAAAATATCTTTACTTCCGCTCTGAGCTAGAAATCATCTGTGTCTGGTGCGTTAGTTCAGTGCAGGTATTTGTGTGGTATTAAGCATGCACCACCAGCCTGGATCATCTCCAAACCCTAGGAAGCAATGTTATTTCAGCAGGTCACCTACAATTCTCTGACTGTAATGGAGCAGCTTTCTGTTTCAGCAGGGTCACAATGCAATAGTAGTTGATACAAAAATGAAACTACTATATTCACCTGTATTTGAAAACTATTTTGAAAGGACAGTAATCATCAAAGAAATACGTCACTACAGAAGCATAGCTACCGCTTACTGAACACGAGCAGGGGAATCCTTAAGGCAAGGAAGAACTCTAAACAACATTGGTGTGGCTGACTATAGAACATATGTGACGCACTGTTATTTTCAAAGTATCTCCATCTTTAAGGTGATGAATGCCCTTTGCTTCAAATGAAAAATCAAAATACTGCACAGGATATGTTCTCCAGCCTCAGAGTGAAGCACAGAATTCCATATTTAATGACACTGGCCAGATTCCCTCCATCTGTAACTTCAGGCACTCACATATCCTAAATAATCTATATGGTTATGAAAGTGAGAGGAAAGATGATCTTGCTGAGTGGCTAAAGTACTTTAGAATGTACATAGAATCCAAAGTAACTATGTTCCAAACTGTGAGTCTTACATGCCTTAAATAAGGAAAGGATAAGAAAAGTCTGAATCTCAGCATTGTACAACAAAAATTGATTTAGGAAAATACAAAACATTACTGAAATCTGATCACAGACTCATTTCTTACTGTTATCTTAATCTTCTTCCTTCCTCCTTTTCCTTTTATCCTTCTGCTTACACTAGCTATTTGGTCCACATCTGGCTTCTGTACCATGTAAGAAAGTATCTTTCACCATAAAAACACATACTGGTGATATTTGAATATTCTGTCACAATCCCACACTCTTACCTGACAGCTGAGCAACATCATTTTCTACAGATGCTTGCGTTTGATGTCAGCCTTTGACTACATGGGAAAAAATGTGACAAAGATATCTGTCACTGATGCATATCCACTTTGGACTGCCTCATCACTGGACCAACCCCAGAGACATGCTGGTGCAAGAGGGAAATGCAACCCTAAAACCCAACTGTGAATGCAAGCAAATGAAAAGGTGATGTAGAAATTAAGAGTAATGTTTCTATACATGCTCTTTCTGTCATAATGCTGCATTAACAGAGGCTTTGCACTTAAGGTTCATTAAACATGGACTGATCTCTGTGCAAATTATAGTAAGGATGAGTCTGATCTGTCAAGGTATTCTTTATTTGCTATACTGTATAAACCAACCCTGAAAGCACAATCAGGTTACTTGAGCTCCTATAAAATTTTTAAAGAATATTTACACTGGTAGAATCTCTACATACAGTTGGCACTGCTGCAGTCTTCATGCTGGGATCAATTCTGCTCTGGTTTAAAAAAAAAAAAAGAAAATTGCAGAGCTTTAGGTATGCCAGGGCAACATTGTTATAAGGGTTTCCATCAGATGGGATACAGCTGGTGCCTTCTCCCCTACCACCATTAACTTAACAGGAAGATCTTCAGTATGTTGCTATACTATAAACCTGGGGAGTAAGACAAGGACACTTCTCATAACTGCTTGCTGCTTGACAGAAGCAATGGGAGGCATAGATCATCATCAGTTGAATGCTGTATATATGTTATAATTGGTTATGTCTCAAAATTGCTCTGTGTTACTACAATGGAGCTAAAAACTTGATCATGTAGCTTTAATACATACCCTTATGTTCTGAAAAGAAATTTCATGATTAAATATTGCTAGAAGGAATAAATTTTACAAAAGATGACTTAAAGTCTTGAAGGTGCATTAATATGAAGTTACTCTGTAAGCTTCAGGGTTTTTAGTGTTTTAGCTGGGAATCTAATTCTAGATCTCTGGCCAGATACTGTCTTTGGTTATCTTGTTGTCTACCTGGACTTTATTAAGGTTTTTGACAGCGTCTCCCACAGCATTCTGCTGGACAAGATGGCAGCTCATGGCTTGGACAGGTGTACTCTTTGCTGGATTAAAAACTTACTGGATGGCTAAGCCCAGAAAGTTGTGGTGAACAGAGTTAAATTCAGTTGGTGGACAGTCACTAGCAGTGTTTCCCAGAGCTCAGTTTTGGGACCAGTCTTGTTTAATATCTTTATCAATGATCTGGATGAAGGGATCAAGTGCACCCTCAGTAAGTTTGCAGATGACACCAAATTCAGCAGGAGTATTGATCTGCTCGAGGGTAGGAAGAGTCTGCAGAGGGATCTGGACAGTTTGGATTGATGGGCTGAGGCCCATGCTATGACATTTAACAAGGCAAAGTGCTGGGTCCTGCACTTCATTCACAACAACCCCCTGCAATGCCACAGGCTTGGGGAGGAGTGGCTGGAAAGCTGCCCAGCAGAAAAGGATCTGGGCGTGCTGGTCGGTGGCTGGCTGAACATGAGCCAGCAGTGTGGCCAGGTTGCCAAGAAGGTCAACACCATCCTGGCCTGCATCAAAAACAGTGTGTCCAGCAGGACTAGAGAAGTGATTGTGCCTCTGTACTCGGCACTGATGAGGCTACAGCTTGAGTACTGTATTCAGTTTTGGCTACCACAGTATAAGAAAGACATTGAGGTGCTGGAACTGGTACAGAGAAAGACTATGAAGCTGGTGACGGATCTGGAGACTATGTCTTTTGAGGAGCTGCTGAGGGAACTGGCGTTGTTTAGTCTGGAGAATAAGAGGCTGAGAGGAGACCTTATTGCTCTCTACAGCTACCTGAAAGAAGGTTGTAGTTAGGTGAGTTTTGGTCTCTTCTCCCAAGTAACTAGTGATACAACGAGAGGTAATGGGCTCAAGTTGCACCAGGGCAGGTTTATATTGGACATTAGGAAAATTTTCTGTCCTGAAAGAGTGGTGAGGCATTGGAATAGACTGTTCAGGGAGGTGGTGGAGTCACCATCCCTGGAGGTGTTCAAAAAATGGGTAGACATGGCACTTCAGGACATGGGTTAGTCATCATGATAATGTTAGGTGAACGGTTGGACTTGATGGTCTTGGAGGTCTTTTCTAACCCTGATGATTCTGTGATTCCGTGATCTCACACTTCTTTGTAGTCATATCAATCCCAAGAATTAAATTAATATTTATCTGAGTCATGTGGATGAGCTCAGAGTCAGACCTTGGAGCTTCATTGGTCTTCCATACATCTCTTCTTGATGGATTTCAGCTAGTTCTTCCTCAGCTTTTCTGCTGCATGACCTGTTAGTTCTTTTTGTGTTTAGATTTCCTTTTTAGTACCATTCACTTATTCATGCTTTTGATTACATTTCAAGTTTTTATAAGGAATTGAAACAAAATGACTAGAAATATTTAAGTCAGATAAAAACTTCTGAACTCTACCAAATTAAAATGCTTTGATTCCGCAAGTATGTTTTCAGACTATTTTCATTTTAGAGCAGAAAGCACATTTTTAGTTCTTTGTTCTTACTACAAATTACATTTTTCCTCCTTGAAATGTCAGCATTTCTAAAGAAGCAGCAATTTCATTTCCTGGCTAGCTGTGCACAATGCATTTGCAGAACTTGAATGAATGATAGCTATTCCATTTGGACACACCTCCTATTTGGGATTTTCTTCAGAATAGTAATGATCTTCAGTGTATTTGAACAGTGATATAACATGAAAGGGAAATCCAGACCTTTGGAAGAAAAGACAGCTTTTCAGGAAGTCTTTGTCAAAACCATAATCATGACCTTTCCTCTGTTAAGTCAGTCCTGCTGTGAAAGGCTTCAAGAGTTACCCATTGCTGTAGAGATTTGCTATCCCTTGTGCTGTTTGGGGTAATAGCTGAAATAAAGTTGTGTAAATATTTTCTTCCTATGTATAGACAACATCTGGAATTTACTATTAAACCATCCTCCCATTATTAGCCTCTTCTAGAATCTCTAGACTGAAAACTTGTGTTAGACCGGAGAATACTTAGGAAATACAAATGACCTTTTACCTTGTAAAAAAAGGAAAAGAAAATCTTGCTGCAAATTATCTATCCAACCCATTCTTTTTTTTTTTTTTTTCTTCTCCTAGCTGGGCAGGAGAAAAGCTTGAGGAATAAAATAAACCAAAACTGTCCTCTGTAAGCAACACAGACTGAGAACTGTTACTACCAAATTAATATTCATAAGGAAAATTATAGCTTGGATGCCAAGTTTCAAATCTTCAACATGCAGCAGTCAGAAGAAATCCTCCCATAAGCCAGAGCAAACTCAAGACCAACAACATGAAATTCTACCGTCAGAAATGCAATAAAAGTTCAGTTAAAGAGGCTGTATCCACCAAAATAAATCTGCCACTCCTTTAAAACTAGGACAAGAATATAGTAATTCCAAATACTCTCTTTTTCAAGATTTGTATGAATGCACACCCTGTTCATTAGAAATGCTATCTGTAAGAACTCTGTACCTAAAATTTATATAAATTTATAAGGGGTGATCCACTGCCACACAAATTCAAAGCAGTATTCTGATATTAAGGGTAAAAACCTGGCTCTAGTACAGTCAATAAAGTTTTGACAATATCAGGAAAGGCTCTGCCATTTTATGCTTTTTATGTTTTTCAGGAGTATGTATATTCTTAAAACCTCATCATGCTGTTCTCTGAAAACACCTGTGAACTTTCACCATTTTCTTTCTATTCAGTAGGCAGCAACAGGACAGATTGCTAAAACAGTTCATAATAAACAATTTCTAAGAATATTTGTATTTATATTTCTAGACCAAATGCTTACCTGCCCCCACTTTTTGATTTGGCACTTTCTTAATTTTGAAAAGCACCTAATGAATCACTAGTTAATATTAACAGTAACAAACTTCATTTTTTTGAAAAGGACCCATTACCATGCCATCTGCCAGCTTTGTGATTCCAAAGAGGTTTCTGCTAGCAAAGACATCCAGACATTGGCCTGCACGAGAGTGTGAGAAGGGCTGCCTGATTCCCATTCATATTGAGCCCTATTTGCAGCACAGCAAAACAGAGAGATGAAACAGGATGCTTTGAGGCATAAACAGAAAAGGATGAACATGCTGCTTAAGAAAAGCATGGCCAGGTGGACTACTACCATGAGGCTTCAGGGAAAGAGCTAACACAGAGATGATAATGGAGGACATCGGAGGTCATCCAAGACAGCCAGGATGGCTTCACTAAGGGCAAGTCCTTCCTGACCAACCAGTGGCTTTCTACAATGGAGTGATTACATCAGTGGATGAGGGAAGAGCAATGTCATCTATGTGGCCTTCTGCAAGGCCTTTGACACAGTCCCACACAACATCCTCCTCGCCAAGTTGGAGAGACATGGATTTGATGGGTGGATGGTTCAATGGATAAGGAATTGGCTGGATGCTCACATCCAGAAGGTAGTGATCAATGGCTCGATTTCTTTCCAGTTGGAGATTGATGACAAATGGTGTCCCTCAGGGGTCCATACCGGGAACAGTGCTATTTAATATCTTCATCAGTGATACAGACAATGGGATAGAGAGTACCATCAACAAGTTTGCAGATGAGACTAAGCTGAGTGGTGCAGTTGATACACCCAGGGCTCAGGTGTACCTCATGAGATTCAACAAGACCAAGTGAAGGGTCGTGCACCTGAGTCAGGACAATCCTCATTATTAATACAGGCTGGGGGATGAGGTGTTAGAAAGCAGCCCTGTGGAAAAGGATTTGGGGGTTCTGGTGGATGAGGAGCTGGACATGAGCGAACTATGTGCATTTGTAGCCCAGAAGGCCAATCACATCCTGGACTGCATCAGAAGAAGTGTGGCCAGAAGATCAAGAGACATGATTCTGCCCCTCTACTCTGCTCTGGTGAGACCTCACCTGGAGTACTGTGTCCAGCTCTGGAGCTCTCAACACAAGAAGGACATGGACTTGATGGAGCTGGTCCAGAGGAAGGCCATGAAAATGATCAAAGGGCTGGAGCCCCTCTCCTATGAGGATGGGCTGAGGGAGTTGGGGTTGTGCAGCCTGGAGAAAAGAAGGCTCCAGGAAGACCTTATAGCAGCCTTCCAGTACCTGAAGGTAGCCTACAGGAAAGCTGGAGAGGGACTGTTTACAAGGGCATGTAGCAATAGGATAAGGGGCAATGGTTTTAAACAAGAGAAGGGCAGTAGGAAGAAGTTCTTTACTGTGAGGGCAGAGGAACAAAGGAACAGGTTGGCCAGGGAGGTGGTGGAGGCCCCATCTCTGGAGTCATTCAAGGTCAGGCTTGATGAGGCTCTGAGCAACCTGATCTAGCTGAGTATGTCCCTGCTCACTGCAAGGGGGTTGGACTAGATGACCTTTGGAGGTCCCTTCCAACCCAAGGCATTCTATGATTCTATTATCATCTCAGTTCCCCTTTCCATACATGCCTGGCCCTTTTTTTATAAACCATATCTACTCATAGGGGATTCTTCAGATTCTTCAACTGCCTTAAAATAGAGGTCTCCCCGCCTTAACACCATAAATTAGCTTTGAAACTTACTTTGTGTGGCTTGTGAAGTGATGAATGAGCTTGCAATAAGTAAAAGGACATGAAAATGTGATTTACAAGGAGCCTACAAGCCCTCTGGTTCCTACATTGCTTCCTCAGCAGGAAAACCATGTAAAAAAGTAGGAAAAGAATATAGCAAAACTCCTGTACCTTACAGTGCTACCAACTCAGGCAGAAACAGAAGAAATAAGTAAGACGAGGAAGCTAAACTCTTCCATAAAGGCAAGAAGAAGGAATTCTTCACAAAAAGTGACTGCTTACCTGCCAAGGTAAAAGCTATCACACTTGCACTAGGGTTGTGTGTCATGTTCACCCCGATTGTCAGTGCTACAGAAGGAACAGAGACATCAAATGAAGCCCAGGAGTACAGAAGCTCTCTGTTCCTTGAATCACTTACACTACTCATGTGCTGGGAAAAATAACAGACACCAGCTCATCACTGGTGACAGCAAACACACACATCCCAAAATGTGCTTCCAACTCCTCTGGCAAAAAAGACAGAAGGAGCTGCTGCTGGGATAAAGGAGGAAAGTTTCAGGAAATCAAAACACTGTTGAAGTCCAAGACATACTAGTTGTGGATAAATTCCCCATCACAAGAAGAATGTGCCTCTTGTTACTAGGAGGTCGTATCTCCCTATCCATCTCCTATATGTCTCTATTTAATCTTTCTGCTAATCACTTGCATTAGTGTTTTGCTGATTTTGGCTGTTATGATTACAAAGGAAACAAATAAAAATGTAAGGCTTTCAGCTCCCCAGTGTGGTGTACTAAAGTAGATATTTTGAAGTGCTTCAAAGCACCCAGAGTTATGCTACTGCTGAAAACCTGACGACCTAATGCATATTATATAAATTCAGAAACATACACTGGATGATATATTTCTGTTCAAAACAAAATGAAAAGGGGCAGAAATCAGAGAGCAGTTTGAGTTTGGTAGAGAAGACTGAGTGGCAAAAAAAAGCCTGTGGAATCAATGATGAAGTTGAGTCTCTTAAACACTCATTTACAGTCATTCATCTCTGGCAGAAGATGTGAGCTATTATTCTAGGTGTCAGGAGTAAACCAAAATACTAGGTCTGTGTGCACTTATGTGAGCAGAATATAAGTGCTGGTAGGCACCTCCTTGCATCTGCAAAAGCCCAGTTCCCTAAACCACGTAGCTCAGAATGGATACAGAATAACACAAATTCTTCATCACTATTTGTATTTTAGTTGAAGCCAAGAGACGGGGAAATGTTGTGGGGTGTTCTGGTTTTGAGGTGTTTTTTTGTTTTGTTTTGTTTTTTAATTCCAGAGAGAGCACTTTGGTGGGTTTGGACTTAATATTTTCCTGTTCATATTTTGGAAAGAATAAAAAATAATTTTATTTCCATCAGAATCTCCGCCATACCCCCCACACACCCCCACACACTCCCTTTCATTCTGAGAGCTTTGTTTCTTGGTTTCTTTCTAAATGTAAATTTAAGTATCTTTTCACAAAATTGCCATATTAATGACAGAAGTTTCTAATACCTCCAGAAGTTACTTTTCTTAATGAAAAAATAAATAACATTTATCAGCATTTTTTTTTTTTTCTGGAATTAAGATCACTTAATATCAGCAAAGGTGGTATCATTTCAGCAGTGAAGCTCCTTGGTCATATGCTAGCCTTTTGTAACCCAAACCAGATTACCATTCTTTTCTGCTCTGCACACAGATAAAGCTATTTTTCTGCTTCAGTCAACTATTTTTATGGGCTTCAAATAAAATACTGAGAAAAGAAAGTGAATTATTGTTATGGACTCAAAATAAGCATTTAGAGATTAGGACCTGAAATACTGATTGAACCATATACTTGACTCCTGTTCAAAACACTGTATTCTTTTTCTTTCAGACATTATGAACTGATTTGTTGCAGCTAAGTTATTTTTTATATTCTCTTACAAACTCTGTTCATATGAAAAAAGAAAAAAAAAAGTTTCTTTTTCTGATAGCCAGAATATCAGGAATAACTAGAAATAGCAGCTCTGTATATGTCTCCAATATTGAGCCTGTAATGACTAGTTGGGGACTGGATGGAGGATCCAGGTGACCCTTTCCCATCTTGTTCCAACATTGCTATTTTTCTGTGCTGACCCATGTGGTAAGTAAATGTCTCCAAAGGAAGTAGGAAGACTGAAAATTTTTTTATATCCAGTATGCTTCTGGAGATGCATTAAAATATTTCTGTTATGTGCATAACATGAGAAAGCTTAACACTGATTAGGAGCTCTCTATCTGATGAACTTCATGTTTCATTGTTATCACCATCTCTAAGAGCTTCATTGTATGAACAGAAGTGTACCCATGACCAGTAAGAGGAAACTTATGTCTATAAAATCCTTCATGGATCAATCACAGCTGAAGTCAGACCACCAATGGCACTGCTTTCACATCTAAACATAACCATTTGCTTTTCTGATATCCACTCTCATAGGACCATTTGCAATCTCAAAGCCAAATCACCTCCTTTCCAAGAGGAAACAGAACCATTGTACTTTGACTTAAAAAGATACTCAGGCACCTGGCTGATGAGGGTTCTAAAGAAAAAGATGGTAATTCAGGAAGGAGAATTTCTTTGTATGGATGACACATAAAAATTGACATTTCTGCAGGACAACTTTTATCTTTTTAATAAAGAGATCAACCTCTTAGAGCTATTCAAAGAGATCTTGGAATCAAAATGGAAGGAGATTTTGCTTATTAAATTCAATGGAGAGAAAAAGAACAAAAATATATGAAGGATATTATGCTTTTCATAGTCACCTCCAAAACATATGTTATAACTTATACTGAGATTTGCTTCCAGATAGCTTTAAACACATTTTGAAGCATATCATTGTCTGGTGTAAACTATTAAAACTCTGTTGACTTTGATGGCATTACAGCAGCCTCCAATAGCTATGGATATGTATCTGAGTATTCATGAGTGTCCCTTTTCACATATATATAGATATCAAGAGCCTGTTTTAGTTAATCAGATCTATGTAAAAATATTTTCTTATGGTGCAGAGGGTCAGTGACACATCATGCAATGATAGGATACTCAGTATTTAAGATTTCAGAATATATCTTCTGTATGTTTTTATCAAATAAAAGGAGTAATGTGATAAACAGTACTTTAATAAAACCAATTTCTTGTGGTGAAAAATCAAGGGAAAATATCTTATGGTAGCTCTTTCAGAAGTTACCACTTTTTATTGAGGATTGCCTCTCTGTAGCAACAGGTATGAATCATTTATCATTTATCTCAGATACTCTGCCTACAATCCATGCTTTAGAAATTTATTTCATCACAGAACTGTACAGCTATAAATGGATGGCATTTCTCAATGCTAAATTTATGGCTCAATTACAATCAGTCTTACCCTCTCAGCTTCCAAAGTGTGTATACAATTAATACAAATAAAATGGAAACCCATCACTTCTGGTGTCATAGTGTTCAAAATGGAAAAAAAAAAGAAATCATCAGTGATCTCTTACAGGTAATGGAATTTAGCATACGCCTGTAGTCTGTGATACTTTCACCTGAGCTGATAAAATGTGGGCAACACTTCTCTTTCCTGAAAATGAGCGATTTATGTCTGTTTCGTAGGTTTAGAGCTGACATCCACACAAAAGCTCACACAAATTAAAGGAGTGGTGTTACTGGCAGTTTATTTGTATTACCCTGACAAAACCCGCCTATGAAGCCCATCAAAATTAAGGCTATTCAAAACCTCCTGCTTATTGTTGCTGTGCTTCATATGACCCAATGAAATGGTCAGGACATGACAGGGTCCAAGCAAACAAGAGAGTCTGTGCTCTGTCTCAGCACTGAAGGATGGAGGAGTCCAGATATTGCCTCTGAGGGTGGCCTGAGTACCAGATGGATGGTAGGCTGCCCATTTTAAGAACAGCTAGTTTTCTGAAGATGCTCAAGACCATTTTAAAATTATTTTCTTTCTTGTGGAAAAAAAAAATAATGCACTATGGATATTATCAGAATACAGAATAGATATATTTTGCAAGTGTTTTGATTAAGGTTTAAGGAGAATCCATCACAAAGTTTATAACCCAAATGCTCCTGTTAATGACTCAGTGGCCTGACCTTTATCCCTTGTATTTTTATACAGATCTGTGTCTGGGAAACAATTATGACTCAGAGAGATGTCTGTGAGTCACAGAATCACAGAATCATTATGTTTGGAAGAGACCTCCAATATAATCAAGTCCAACCATCTACCTAACATTATCATGACAACTAAACCATGTCCTGAAGTGCCACATCTACACCATTTTGAACACCTCCAGGGATGGTGACTCCACCACCTCCCTGAACAGTCTATTCCAATGACTCACCACTCTCTCAGTAAAAAAAAAAAAATTCCTCATATCCAACCTAAACCTCCTCTGGTGCAACTTGAGCCCATTACCTCTTGTTCTATCACTAGTTACTTGGGAGAAAAGACCAACACCCTCCTCACTACAACCTCCCTTCAGGCAGTTGTAGAGAGCAATAAGGTCTCCTCTCAGGCTCCTCTTCTCCAGACTAAACAACCCCAGTTCCTTCAGTCACTCATCATAAGACATATTCTCCAGACCCCTCACCAGCTTCATTGCCCTTCTCTGGACCCGCTCCACCACCATAATGTGTTTCGTATAGTACTGTGCCCCAAACTCAACTCGAGGTGTGGCCTTACCAGTGCTGAGTACAGGGGCATAACCTACTCCTGCTGGCCACACTATTTCTGATACAGACCAGGTTACCTTTGACCTTCCTGGCCACCTGGGCACACTGCTGGCTCATGTTCAGCCAGCTGTCCACCAGCATCCCCAGATCCTTTTCTGGCCAGCAACTTTCCAGACATTCTTCCCCAAGCCGTAGTAGCTGTGTAGCTGTAAATAAATCCTGACAACATATTCAAGTACTTAAAAAAAAAAAACAATTAAAAAACCTGAATATGCAACTGCGGGTTTATAAATGATCTACAGTCTAGAGAGGGTATTATTATATCTGTTCATTCTCTGGACCTGCAAATATCTGAGCTGCATAGCAAAATGTTGTTTGTTTGTTTTTTTAAGATCAACTGTATGTCAGTTTATCTTGGCAGCATTCCACATTATTCAGTAATAGATGTTACCTTGACACCTCACCACAAGCTCATCTCTGAATGTGGTTGCTCCTAATCTATACAATTCTACAGACCTGGCAACAATGAGAGGTCCTATTTATAACTACTTTGATAAACCTTTTTACCATTCAGATTCCCCGTATCTGTTCCTGCTGCTTTGTTTAATGTGGTTTTCTCAATGAAATGTTAATATGCTTCACTAAAACACTGACACTCATCAGTCATAAATGAGGTCATTGAGTATGCAATCCAACATGCAACATGTATGCCAGAGTAGAATAACTTAATTAAATCCTTCCTTTAAGGATTAAGAGGGTTATTCTAATGGGCTTTTACAAGGCTGGGCATGTTTTCATGGCACAGAGGAGTGTGGTGCAGAGACAGGGAGGCAGTGGGGCAGCTCAGGGCAGCACTGGCACAGTGCAGTGCCCCTGGCTGAGCTTGCTAGGAGAGAGCCAGGACCCACAGGCTGCACCACTCTGGCCTGTGCCCAAAGACTGGCTTCAGGTGACCCTCGCACCTGAGCTAGGCATAGTGGGCAGGTTTGGGTAATGGGGATGGGGGTGTAGCTGTGTGGGAGGAGGCCTAGGACTGACTCTGACAGAAAAGAGGCACCAACAAAACAACTGCAGCTGTGGTTGACCCATGCTGGGGCAGGGACACCCCAAAACAAACAGCAGCAGAGGAAAATCAGCAAGAAGCATTAAAAAAACACTATGCACATGGAGCAACAGACAGAAATCATCAGGGTCTCAACCCCAAACCTCCTGTGCCTCACAGGCAGAGTTAGGATGGACTGAGTGTTAGCTGCAGAGAAAATAAGGGAATTTGAGAACAGGTAGAAGGAAGGAAAAGTGTTTTAATAAAGTGTTTCTTTAAGTGTTTAATTGTCTTTTTTTTTCTCTCAATACCCAAATGAATTATCAAAAGTTTGTGTTGTCAATAAATTAAATTATACCCACAAAAAAAAAAAAAAAAAAAAAAAGACATATAAATAAGCAGGTAAAGATTGCCCAAGTTAAGATTGTTTTGACCATAACAGCACCCTGAGAGCTGCTCACTTTTCTCAACTCTTAGTGCATATAGCATGACTGTATTGGGTTTGCATGGTAAGGTTTTGGGTGGGTGGTGACAGGGGAGGCTTCTGTGAGAAGCTACTAGAAGCTTCCCCCATGTCCCATAGAGCCAATGCCAGCTGTCTACAAGACAGACCCACCACTGCCCAAGGATGAGCCCATCAGCAACAGTGGTTGTCCCTCTGTGATAACATATTTAAGGGAAAAAGATTGCTGTACACCAACAGTTGCAGTCAGAGAGTAAGAATATGTTAAAGAAACAACTCTGTAGACACCAAGATCATTGAAAAAGGAGTGGGAAGAGATGTTCGACGTGGTGGAGCAGAGATTGTCCTGCAGCCCATGCCGAAGACCATGGTGAGGCAGGCTGTGCCCCTGCAGCCTGTGGAGGTTAACAGTGGAGCAGATATCCATCTGCAGCCCATGGAGAACCCCACGATGGAGCAGGTGGATGCCCAAAGGAGGCTGTGACCCCATGGGAAGCCCACGCTGGAAAAGGGTCCTAGCAGGACCTGTGGAGAGCCCACACTGAAGTAGGTTTGCTGACAGAACTTTTGACCCCATGGAGGACCAGCTCTGGAGCAACTTGTTCTTAAAACACTACACCCTGTGGAAAGGACCTACACTGGAACAGTTTGTTAAGAACTGTAGCCCATTGAAAGGATTCACACTGCAGGAGTCTGTGTAGGATTGTCTTCCATGGAAGGGAGCCCATGCTGAAGGGGGGAAGAGTGTGAGGAGTTCTCCCCCTGAGGAGCAAGAAGCAGAAGAGACAACATGTGATGAACAGACTGCAACCCCTCAACCCCCATTCCCCATCCCCCTGTGTCACTTGTAGGGAGGAGGTAGAGAAAATCAGGAGTAAAGTTAAGTCTGGGAAGAAGGGAGGGGTGCAGGGAAGGTGTTTTTTTTTTTAAAGTTTTGCATTTATTTCTCATTACCCTTCTCTGCTTTGATTGATAATAAATTAAACTAATTTCCCCAAATCAAGTCTGTTTTGCCTGTGACAGTAACTGGTGAGTGATCTCTCCCTGTCTTTATCTCGATCCACAAGCCTTCCGTTATATTTTCTCTTCTCTGTCCAGTTGAGGAGAGGGAGTGATAGAGCAACTTTGCTGGGCACTTGGCATCCAGACAGGGTCAACCCAACCCAATGATCAAAATATTCACAAAATCTTCCTTTTGTAGCCTTCCATTCAGTCACAGTCTCTTCTCTCTTGCTCCTGTTATGGTGCTTTATGTACTGGTTTCTTCCCATATAATTTCTTTCTTTCTTTCTTCACTTGTGTTGGAAGCTTTCTTCTCACCACCAGGTTACTATCAAGGCCCAGGCAACTACTCATCTGTGGCTGTTCATCATCGGCTGGGCCTCACAGCCTCTCTTGCCCTCAGTGTGGGCCTGACCCCATTCAGTATTTATGGTTTTTTAAGCTACCATGACCAGCCTGTGGTTTCAAGCATCCTCTCAGTCACATGCTGGTCTGGCAGTAGGAAGAAAACTTGGCACAGGTAAACACATATGTAGATAATGGGATGGTGGATGGAAATGTAAACTTGATGTGGTTCACAGTAAGAGGGTTAAACTGGTCAGTTCACTAACATCTCAGTGCAATGGCAGATGATAACGGCTCTGAAGTAGCCAGGTGTAGATTGATTTCAATATGATCCATACTAATAAACCCAGTAACAAATACATAATCATTGTTAAAAGTTTCTGTACAGCAAGCACCTAGGAGAAATGATAAAGAATGAAAATGATGGTTTATTAGTACAGGGTTATCTGAATTGGTAAATACAATTACATATTTCCATGTAGTTAAATATAAAGGAGATGGATAAAGAAGAACAGCTGGGTAGGTTCTGGGAAGCAGAGGTGCTGCAAAAATGTTCAGATTATCTAAAATAATCAGCTGAATGTATTTTTTTTTTTTATATATAGTTTGATGACCCTAAACACCCTACTAAGGAAGCAGCTCATGTAAAACACATTAAACGCAGAAAGAGGACAACTGAAAGGATTAATGTTGTTCTTCCATGTGTAAACAGAAGAATATTAATTGAGAATAGAAAGGTTGTATTACCTCTCCAAGTGCACTGAAAGGGTTGCTGATATAGCACCACTGCCTGTTCTGAAACTTTATGAATCTATGAATCTATAAATCTGAGTGATATTACTTCTCTATTCTTGTTACACAGAATTCACATAGAGTGCATATTGCTATTCATCTAAACCCTGGCTATTCTTCCTTTTCACTACATCAGTCCTCACGTTCTTGCCTGGCAGTGGGCATGCTAGAGCTGTGCCTGACCCCTGTGCACTGAAGTAAGAGAACAATCAGACTCATTGTGCTTAGACCGCTAGTTAAGACAGCCATTTGTTTCTGGTGTTTATTTAGAATTGAAATTATGTGAGAATATATTTTAAGCTGATTGCCATCAAACCAGTCTGATCTGTATCACAGTAGGGATCAACGCTTATCATTTTCAGTATTGGCAGGATTAAGAGCTAGAAGAGGGATAATTTGTTTAATTTAGTGCCAGTGCAGATCATTTCTTTCCCCTTCTTGTTGCCAAGATTTGCAGAATCCCATTGTGCATCCAGCTGCCTTCATAGGGATCATTGTTTATTATAGTGTTAAGGAATACTTCGAGACAAAATTTCAGATCCTGAAAATTGATTTGTACATAAAACAGTGTCTATTACGTTTGTGTGTTCAGAATCCCACCTGACAGCTTGGTAATTGCATGTTAGTACAAAGAAGGCCCTGTTCATAAGTATACGTCTCAATTCTGCCTGTGCAGATATTAGTGTGCAGGCTTATTACCTGCAGACCTCAGACTGATCCTCAGGTTCTGGAAACATACTTGACAAATACGTACATTTTCCGAGGCAAAACTTTCTCTTCTCAGGGAGTAATACTTAGTTCTTGCTCTCACTTTGGGAACAATACATTGTTATAATGAATTCTGTTCTGCACTATAATTTTACCCATAGTTTTGGTAAAAAATAGTAAAAAGCTTGTGGGATGTCTCAAGATTCTACTAAGATCACCCTGATAAGCACCCATGCTATTCAAAGGATTTAAGTTGTCCGTATACATCTTCATCCAAGAGTGTAGTCCATTCACTTACCCATCCAAAAATATATGTAATAAATGGAAAAGACTCTTCTAAGCAGAAATTAATGACGTTTTGAGTCAGATGCAAAGCATTTTAAATGGCACTCCACCTCCCACTTCTCTAAGCACAGAGTTATCACTAGCATAAAATAAAGTTCTTTTTAATAACATCAGTACTTTGCAGTGTAAGTGTTGGGAATGCAATGGGAATTGTGAATTCAGCAGCTGCAACTAGGAAGCATCTCAAGATGTAAAGAACTGCAGACTCTTGCACTGACAGGCAAAGGAGAAGCAAAGAAAGACAAAGGTGTCACATACTGTAGTATTCCATAAGTAATCCCTCTGTTAAAAAAGAAACAAACACAAAACCACACAAAAGACACAAAAGAAAACCCTGCCTCAGCCTCAAATTGAGTATTATACAGGGAAAAACCCATGTGTTTCATAATTCTTTTTGAGATAAGGAGAGTGGTTATTAATTATTCAAATTATCAAATTATAAATCCATTGCCAGAATAATCCTTATTTCTGTGGCTAAACAAGATAACGCTATTAGTTCACCTAAGTGATTGTTATTTGAGGTAAGAATAAGCTACCATGTTTTTCTAAGACTTACGGGTAAAAAACCTGTCACAGATGTTAATATGGGGATACAAAACTATGATAAAGCAGGGAACATGGACAAAAACAATCTGTGTCCCAACATTAGACACAATCAATATTTATTCTGTCGTGCCCTGTATGCCTTCTCCCTCATAGATTCACCATAAAGAATATGGGTAAGCTAATTAGGGAGTATGTGTTGTCTTCCTTTAATTGGTTACTAGCTAGTAGCACACTAAATCAAACACATAGCACTTAGATTTTTTCCTTTTCCTTTTCTTTCTCTTTTTTTTTTTCCCCTGACTCACTAAAGGGCTAATTAATCCTTTGTCATCAAGCTGGCAGATATCTGTTTCAAGACTTTACTATAGAGGTGGCCAAAGTAACAGTTTTGAACAGTTACAGGACAGCTCAAGTAAGCATTTGCCAATGAATGCATTCAGTTTATGTATGGCTGTATGGATATATGTTTATGGGCTAATTCTATACTAACTGTAGTGGTGAATGCATCTGCATTTTGATGAACATACATTTTCACAAGCAGCTAATCTCACCTGAGTAAACAAAAGAGATTACCCAAGTAAGCTACTACAGAACATTGGATTGCTTTGTACTGGATTTGTTGGCCTGAATAGTCTCTTGTTTGTATTTAGTTCTACCTGTTAAGGAAAGAAGTGGTTTAATGGATAATATTCTGTACTTTCAAAATGAAAGGGAAAAAAAAAAAGGCATATTTTCTAATACTCTTTGATTCAAAATCAAGGAGTTCTTTATTTATACAAAGATGTGAAGTATCTGCTGTTTGCAGGTCTATATGGTTGAACTCGGTGATCTACAAGGTCCTTTCCAACCACAATTATTCTGTGATTCTGTGATGTCTGCAGTCTTACAAGACTTCTACTGTCTCAAGCAAACTTACCTTACATACAGACTTTTCACTTTATTTTTACCTTCCCATATTCTATTCTGGATCATTTCCAGTTCTCTACCCTGCTGCTTTTTATTCCCTGATACACAACTGGTTTCATCTGCACTCCTTCTTTCCTTTCTACATCTCACCTAACTCCATAGCTCTTTCTCTTCCCCCTATTACCAAACACTTTTTTGTGTTGCTGAACTCTTTCCATCCCCCTTTTGCAGATTTTCATAATTGTGTATTTGCCCTTTTATATCCTTTTCACCAAATTACAATCTCCTCTCATTTTACTGGGTGCTGGGAGCTATAATTTATTCATAGCCAAAGCAATAAAAACCAACACATGCTTCCTTCCCAACAGCAGTCCCAATGGCATCTCAAGGATGTTTTTCCATCAGCCATGGCAATAGAAATTATTTTACTAAACTCCTTTAGGAATTCTTTTGATGGCCTGAAAACACACCACAATCCTTTTGGGTTACTTTGTTTGCTAGGAGCACTTAATGAAAACTCTCATAATATAACTATGTCCTGTTGGAATGTTTTCCTTCAATTCTGGTCAGTAAATATCCTGTCAGACAGTAAGTTAAAATCTCCATAAGTTAAAATCTCCAGTAGGAATTTGGGTGAGATTCTAAGGAGAAGTCAACAGCTTCCAGTTGAAAAGCTGGTGTTTAAACAACAGTCTTTGCTCCCTGGGGAAAAAAAAAAAAAAAAAAAGTAAAAAAAAGAGACAGAGTGAATGATCCATAAAACATTTATATCTTCACCTGGTAAGATTAGGGCTATCTCATATTGGGCACAAATTTAGTTAGCAGAGGTACACTTGATGGTAGGTCCCCTCATCCAGCAATTTTATTTTCCACTCCTTTTATGAGTACTATATTACTTCAAAAGTAGGTCAGACCTTGTTGTAATGCATCTTGAGAAGAATGGACATGTGGTCCATCCAGACTCAATATTGCCTTGGCATGTCTGGGCTTGCC
>JAAGNO010010345.1:0-13192 GCA_033439905.1 Ceryle rudis
ACTTTGAGGTTTTTTTTTTCCAGAACTTTCCATATATATATAGTAATATATGTAAATAGGATATATAACCATGTACAATTTAGAAAATTATATACAGTGCAGCCTTTCCATAAGTTGCCTGAGGAAACTTTGTGAACTCTTGAAAACACAGTTACCATGTTTCTGGTTCCTGCTATGTTTACACCCTCAGCTTCACTTGTTTCCGTGGGTAATGTGATGGGGTCTTTAACTCTCTTTACTGGGAAATAATGAATACCTGAACATACAAATGTATTAGAGATGAAACAGCTGTTTCTTCAAAAATCTTACAGACAGGATTCTGTGAAGTTACCGGCACCTGAGTGCTTGAACAGTTCATAGTAATTAGGTGCTTAACATTAAGCAAGTGAATGCTTGCAGGATCAGTCCAGCAAAAAAATCTCAGTTTTTCCAACTACAGTGTGTGTGTAAGATTTCTAAACTAGGAGGTCCACAATGTGTGCACACCCCTGATAACAGTCATGTAAACAATCCCATTTTACTTTGTAAAGGGAGTTTAAAGAAAAAGCTCAAAAGACAAAGCTGGCAGTTCTCTAAACTATTGCAGCAGTTTATGTTACATGTTTGAATTTTTAACAGATTCAAAGGAACAAACTGCTGGTTTACATTCCTTCTTCAGCGACAGACCTGATTTCTTTTACATCCTTGCTGCTTCATACAGTCTAATTAACAATTCAGTGTTTACATTAAAGATGAAACCCCCCTTATAGTTTTTTTATTAGGAAGTTTCACACATTTGTTTTGAATCTTGTTTTAATTTGAGACTCAGTTGGCATTTCCAGGTTTGCTTGTTTTCCTTGTTTTCTAAATGAAACTAATTTCTGAAGACAGCAATGTGCTTGAGATGTCTTGTACATAGTTAGCACAGTACCTAGACTATGAAGTTGTACTATTGTTCTGTAAAGAGGGTGGATAGAAATTATTGTAAAGCGTTGGGAAAAGTATAGTATTGTATTTGTAACAATATTGTTCTTTGTAAACATTTAATGACCTCTATATAGAAATATAAATATATACATAAATATATGTGAGCCTGGAATGTTGATACTGCACATCTACTGAATGTAATTCCTCTGATGTTTTTTGCCACGGGTCTCTGACCTCTGTAATGAAGCTGCAATGGTTTGATTTCGGGGGGAAAGTGGGGGTTATGGGGGAGAGGAGTGGGATTTTTGTTTTGGGTGGGGCAGGGTGGGAGAGTTTCTGGCCAGCTATTTTGTTGTGATGTATTTACTGTGCTACATTCCTTTATTTAACGGAGCGCTAATGTCTGTAAGATTTGCAACAATAAAATACAAAGCAAAAATACTTCAGACAAGGCTGAGAGTTTGCTCATACTGATCTAAGGGTTGTTTTGCCAATACTGAATGCATGGATACTTGGAAGGTGTCTGCACTTCTCTTTTGCCACTTAGTCTGGAGTGATACTCTATGTGTTTCTGTAGATGTGAAGCAATACTATTAACTATATTTTTTAAAACAGCATTATTTTCAGATAATAAATTACACTAGTGCTCCTGAATGAAGCTGAATACTTGCCTAAGGTTGCATCCCGGTTTTTACCATATGAAATGTCACCATGTTTGCATATGTTATTTCATGATGCCTTTAATGTGACAGAAATATTATTTCATTGTCTTAATAACTTTAAGTGTGTTGGGTTTTCTGGTTTGTTGGTTTTTTTGTTTGTTTGTTTTGTTTTGTTTAACAAATGAGGCCCTGCTAAAAAATTCTTTACACTTAATGCAATTTCTGAAACTACTGTTTTTCTTCGAAGGTCATCAGCATGGTTTGTTCTTGAAGACCTAATACCCTTTGAATAAACAGAAAGTTGAATTGTAGTATGTCTGTCCTTAGAATAAATCCTGTAACGGCCTGTGCTAAGGTTAAAAAATATTTTTATAATGATTGATTATGAAAATCATGATGGTATTTGGAAGTAACCAGCAAAGGAGCATTTCTTCAGGTGAGGCTTCATAGGATTTTCTGTGCTTTGTAGTTTGTCATGAGTACTTTGAAACTCTGGAAATTAAACATACACTACAGGTGCTTCAGAAGAAAACTAAATGTGAGCATTCAGCCACTGAGTGGCTATTCATAACATGAAATACAAATATTGCCAGCATAGGAGGGTTACTTATTTTACCTTATTTGCCTTAATCAAAGGTTGGAGAAGTTGTGAAGTCTCTGTTAAATGCTGCAGCAGATGGGCTGAGCTTGCATTCCTTGTTTCCCCATGTGCCACCCTCCAGCCTCCTGTTTATTACTGTTCTTGTTAGAGCTTTACATTCTAATTTCTATATTACAAACTTTTCTGCATTTCAGTGGATAAACCTAAGTCTGACTTTTTCTTTTGGCAGTAGAAAAATAAATCTCACAGATGTGCTGTCTTCACAGGGGACATTTTTCTTGTCCTTGCCTCCAATGTGTTAATGGTTTGGTTTCACAGTGGGAGGACAAGCAGTTCCCACTCCAGTTCCATCACCCTGTAGTACCTTGCAGGCTGGAGAGGTGGTGCTGATGCTCTGACAGTGGGGGACTGACAGTGTCTGAGAGTCAGTGATCCGCATGTCAGTTAACCTGAGCAGGTGCTGGCCTATGCTCTGCTGTTTATACAGTGTGGCCTTCAGGGATATCCCTCAGCCACAGCATAAATTTAGCAGGTTGATTAGAAGAGAGGAGCCTACAGATGGCCTCTGCTTGAAACTGGTGAAGACACCAGCCACGTGTCCTTGCCTTTGCAGCAATAAGTTCTCATGTGAACATCCCTTTCTGTTTGACAGTAGCATTGATGAATGGAGTTGTTCTCTTCTAAGAAAATCTTTTAATAGCTCAAATGACCAAAATGAGGTAACTCATGTGTTGATGGGATCTGCACAACTTCTTTCACCCTAATCATAACACATATTTGGTGCCGCACAATTTGGGGTTCCCAGCATAGAATCATAAAATGTTAGAGGCTGGAAGGGACCTCTGCAGTTCATCTGGTCCCACCTCCCTACACAAGCAGGAACATCTGTACCTCGGCAGGTTGCTTACAGCCCTATCAAGCCTGACCTTGAATGACTCCAGAGATGGGGCCTCCACCACCTCTCTGGGCAGCCATTCCCGTGGTCTATCACCCTCACATTAAAGAACTTTTTTCTAATATCCAGTCTAAACCTATCCTTTCTCAACTTAAAACCATTGCTTTTTGTCCTATCATTACAAACCCTCTTGAATAGACCTTCCTCCTCCTTCATGTAGGCCCCCTTCAGGTACTGGAAGGTCATTATAAGGTCTCCCTGGAGCCTTCTCCAGACTCAACAGCCCCAACTCCCTCAGCCTGTCTTCATATGAGAGATGCTCCATTCCCCCAATCATTTTAGTGGCCCTCCTCTGGACACGCTCCAATATGTCTCCATCCTTCTTGTGCTGGGGCTCCAGAACTGGATGCAGTACTCCAGGTGAGGTCTCACCAGCATCTGGAAGGATATAAAATTAGCTACACTATCCTATTTGTTTACAGCTTTAGCTCTAATAAGTAGCATTTTTAAATCAGACTTTATACAGTCTGAGTCTACATTCCTAATGAGATGATAACAAGCCAGCACCTCCTGGTGCAAAATACATACACTTCGGAGTTTTTGTTTTGGTTCTGTCAGTAAGGCAAGAATAATGTCCTACCATTAAATGATAAGGTCACTGACCCTAAAGAGCACTTATTTCAAACAGTTTGTATTTTAATTGCAGTTTGCAAATTAACAACCTTCTTTTATAAAGGATAGTTTTAAAACTCTGAACGTCAGTTTTGTCTGAAAGCCTGCTTTGTATCTGAAGGTCTGCATTTTATGACTGGAGCTTTTAATTTAAACCACAGTACTGATAATTTGCTGGGTCTTTGATGCTGATTTTGACAGCTGTTTCCACAAAAATAGTCTATAAATGTACCCTACAACTTCCCAGGTTATCAGACTTCAGAGCCAAGAAAATATTTCTGTATTGTCACTTCAACTGAGGTGTCACATAAAATTCCCCGATCATGAACGGGCAATCTGATAGATTTTCTTCCTGGCTTTTCAGCAATGTGACAAGCATTGAACAGTGATTTCATTGGCCTCCACAGTGAAGTGTAGCAGTAGGTTGTAAATTGTGTATTATAGTCATAGCTCATTAAGGAAACTGTTAGATATTGATGCACTTGGTGTCAGGAATAAGGTATATGCATACATTTAGCCATCATAATTAAGTATAAAAGGACATTATCCATGAATCTGCATGCTGACTTTTTTGAGGGAAGGCATCAGCAATTCTTAGGAAACCAAAGAATTTTAATAGCATGTTAATAAAGAGAGATGCTTCTCAGACGTAGTGCAAACAAGTAACTGCAGCATGTATGAGAAGGGAGCTGTGATTCATCTTTACAGATGTTGATTGTTGCTGTAAATGTTAATCCTAACTACTTGTGTTTTTGTAAAACACTCTAGGAAGGACATTTTTTTTAATTCACCAGTACAATGTTTTTGGATACCCTCATTATCTCTGCCACTGACAACCTGGCATGACTGCTCTCCTGGAAGTCTCTCCTCCCTTGAAACCTAGTGTCTATTTTAAATGCTTGTATTCCAGCTCAGATAGGCAACATAATTTATGCTAATTCTCATACTTTCACAACAGCAATTTTGTGCAGAATTTTTCCCCACTGAATGATTTTACCAATGAGCAAATTAAGAAGGCAGAAAAATCTGTCTGAATCCTAAGCAAGTGGATACAGGCTTGTGCCCTCTCCCTCCACCACCCCGTAATTTGTGGTAGTCTGCATGCACATGTGTATAGGGATAGGGGAAACAGAGGAAAGCCATACGAATTACTTTCAGGGAAGTAAACTGAAACCAGGTATCATTTTTTCCTACTTTAAGTCCATCTTTCACTCTTATGATAAGCATCCACTTACCACACCTACTGATGCTTCTTCCTACCATCTACCCTATTGCAGCCTGCATGTACTCTGCCTTTTCTCCATGTTCCATCCCATACAGCATCTTCCATGGCTTCTGTGAATTTCCCCGCAGAGTGGGGAGATGTGTTTGGTGCTCCTCTAGGAAGGCATCTTCAGGCAAAACCGTGGAAGTTCAGGAGATGTACACTAGCAGTTGTGGGAAGAGAGACAGTATGACAGATTGCACTGAGTTGTGTGCTCTCGTTCTGAAATGAGAAATTCTGGTACTAAGAGGGCAGCATCTCACCCGCTAATAAATTCACATTGTTCAACTGGTCGTTTGTGCACTGTATGACAGTTGCAGGAGGGGGTGAAGGCATCTGTGTTTGAGAGCATGCTGCTGACAAAGGGAGACTTAGTTCTGCATGGGAAAGTGCATGAGAAGTTTATCTTTTTAGTGTATGATAGCTCATAAAGCTGGTAGGTTGGTTTTGTTTGTTTGTTTTTGTTTGTTTGTTTGTGTGTTGTGGTTTTTTAGTTTGGGTTTTTTGTTTGTTTGTTTGTTTGAAAACAAAACAAAACACTGGTGGGAGACTGGTTCTGATGAAAGACATTTGCATAAACTTTTCCTTGACTGATAGTCACTTTATGAAATGAAAAATTCCTCTATTGCTAAGGGCTGCACTGTCACTGGAACTGTGGTGATAAAGGGGAGCTGCTACACACATTGTAGCTCTTGAAATCTGCGTCTTTTAAACTTGTTGAAGTAGCATTAAGTGCAGTAAATGTCCTTTACATTATTTCTTACTCAGATTCTAAGGAAAACAAACCCCAAAACGCACCAAAAAACCCTACACAAAAAGAAAAACAAAATAAAACAAAAAACAAACCAACCAACAAACAAACAAAAAACGGAAAATGGCTGTGGTACCGTTTCTCTCTGTGCCTGAAGATAATTAAATAAAAACTTGCTACATTGAAACTGAACTTGTATCTTGGAAAACTACGTAGTTTGAGAGCAGTATTTTGCAGTATATTTGCTTCCTGTCTAGAAAGTATTCCATCTTTTCTGGATGAGTAAGCCACAGAGAGGTGTATAGGGGGTGGACTGTAAATTTATGGAAGTGCAATGTTATCTGTAGCCGGTGAAGGAGCTGGGTGCTAGTGGACAAAACACAGTCCTGAATGATGTATAAACCTTGCAGTTAGCAAGCACCTGCCTGTCCAGTCCAGAGCCAGTAAGGTTGTCAAGCCACTGGTGCAGAATAGAGCACAGCCAGGATACAGAAACCAGCCTGCTTGGTGTTCAGGCCTGTCTCTGAGAAATATGGGAATTCCAGTATTTACACACTGTTACAGTTACAAAACTTGCACATTATGTTTCACAAGCTATGTGGAGAGCAAATAGGCTCTTACTCTGACATAAAGTATCTCAGCTTGTACAATTTCCATATGAAGAGAGACTAGTTACCTGTAGTGCACGCTGGGTGCAGACCTGTTTGTAAAGCTCTCTGAACAGGTCTTCCAGAGAAGCCTGTGGTAACAGGAAGGTGAGTATTGTTCAGAGAAGTTGATAACTCTGGGTTTTGGTATCTTTTCCTCTAGTGGAACAGCTGCTGCTACCACATGGTTTTTCTTGGTGTCTGTTAAATTGTGACCTGCTAAAACACAGGTCATGTTTTGTGCAGGTCTTTAAGTAAACCACTTACCTGGGTAATAACTTAATTGATAGGTTTTACAAAAAATTGTGGTACTCCTCCTGGGGCAATTACCTGGTCAATTAGAAATGAAGTGTGATGGTAAGCAGATAATTTATTGAAATCAGTGTTTGTTTTTTACTCTCTTGTTATCTGAAACATGTACCCATGTTTTGAAGCACTGTCCCATGGCTGATAACTTTAGCTCATGTTAGTCCTGTTCCACTAGGATAATGTGCAATTAACTGAATTGTGATCAAGCAGGAACTTACTTTGCATCCTGGTCTGGAGCCCAGCAACCTTTGCACCCTTTTCTCCCAATGGGGTCACAGGGATTTTATATATATAATGTGACAATAAGGTAAGAGCTAATAAAAGTACATTTTTCAGTGATGGGGTGGACAATTTTCCTATACCACAACCTAGTTTTGAAAGGGCAGTTATTAACTGGCAAAAGGAAGCTAATACTGAAGATAATGCAGGTAACAAAAAGAGCTGAGAGTTTTAAATGTGATGGAATTGCAAAACAGGTAACAGAGCAGAGGTAAAAGCTAGTACAGTGAAGCAGGGTGTTCTTGTCATGTTTTTCTTCTCCTCCAAGGAAAAAAACCCCAAAACCACAACAACAACAACAAAACCCCTCAATTTTTACTTACCATGCTCTCACTTCTGAGAGTAAAATGTATCAATATCCCAGTGCTGCAGCAAACTAATATACTTCCTCTACTACACAGGAAAAATGAAACACCAATTCCAGTATAGAGGTAATAAGCATTTTATTCAAGTCATCATCTAAAAGTAGTCAAACCATACTGCACAGTTTCAACTTCTGTTGTTCTGTTGTTCTGTTTTTCTGCTTAATTAAAACTCACTTTAAAGCTTTCTGGTTTTCAGTGGGAAAGATGTTTAATAATTTTTAAATGAAGCTTTATCACTAAAATGGCATCAGGATTATTTAGCCATGCTGCTGAGCCACAGAAGGCTACAACTAGCCCTGCAAATAAAATTTGTGTGCCTGATCCCAGCCTCTGGAAATACTCAGTGTATTCTGCGTTAGCAGCATATATATAGAACAGAGCTTAACAAACTATCTGCATCCACAGCTTGAACCAACTGGTGTACACATTTGTTTATTAGCCAGAGGGTGTCCCTCATGGGTCACTGTAGCCTAGTCATTAAGACTACCAAAATCCTGCATGTCTGCAGAGGATTTGAGATGTCTGTCTACATGCTTCCAGCGTGGATGGCAGCTGGTACATAAAAAGAACCTCTCTACAAGGAAGTAAACTACTATATACTAGTGGGGGAAAAAAAAGTAAAATAAAACCAGTGTCGCTACAGTAACATACATGAGGTGAACACTGGCATTAATACTGGTCCTGTTCGTCAGTGACACAAAGTGCACACGTATTAACTGTCCTTGGCTCACTCCAGTAAACCAAGGTGTGGAGCCATTCTGCTGTCCCTCTGGCAAACTGAGTAAAAATTACAAATCCATCCTAAGAGGTGACAGACTAGGGAGATGCAACGGGACAGTAGAGTGACATCAGAGACTAGATACGCCCAAGAGCCCAATAAAGGTCAGCTTGCTTCCTACTTAATAGGCTTTGTAAAACAAGCTTCCTATTAAGAGTCTAAGCCTGAGGCTATAAAAAAAAATAGATTATTGACACACTCTTCCACCCACTTGTCAGAGATGATTTTCCTGTGCAGTGTGTATGTCTGACAGAAGTGCTCTACTGAGTAATAAACAGAAACTAGCTCAAAGTACAGTTTCCCTGACAATGCAAATAAGACTGTGAGGACATTCATGCTCTGCAAATCCTCCTCTCAGCTATCTGATCTTCCTCTTTGCTGAAAGTACTCAAGTCACCACGGCTTTCTAGGTGCAGAAATTTATGATGCTGTCTCAAAGGTAACACATGGGCTTGCTGCACGAGTGCCATCACCTTTGAAAGGAAAAAAAACCCCACCAAAAACAGTAAATCAGATTTGTTTTCAGGCACTTATTCCACTAAAACAGTTTCTTACCCAATTAGGAAGAAGATAGTTACAGTGTTATTTTTAAAGAATAATAAAAAAAGCTGTCACTAAAACTGCTATTTGTCAAGACGTCACAGAAAAAGCAATCCCGATTAAGAAAAGGAGTGAGATTTATCTTTTTTTTTCCCCAAAAAAAGCTGCACAAGAATTAGGTAACCCCAAACCATGTCATGTCAGGTATTGCTTAATAGAAATCTAAATGTTACTTCCTACAGAAGCCACTAGATTGTAATAACCTTCACACCAGTATGATAAATGAAATTATCTTTTTTTTTTTTCAGCTCTTTCTTTCGAATTTGTTGAGGCTTTTGTTACTTGTAGACTGCAGTGGGAAGTCTCAATTAATCTGCAGACCTTAACTTACAATTTTTGATGTGTTTTACGTGAGAACTCAAATAAAAACCATTTGTCACAGCAAATCACTTGTACCATGTGTGAATCAATTCATCTATCCAAATGGTCTGTAACCTACCTAACCTTTTGTTTCATGAAGGCTGTAATGTCTGAAACGTCATTCCATTAATGTAAGCACATATTTTCTACTTATTACTTTTTTTTCTTTAGTACTAAGTCTTATTTTTATCCTGAAAGCCAATCATCAAAAATTGCTGTTAAGGGGTTTACATAAAAATTTCCTTGTCAGCCTCCATTCCTTCCAGTTAATAATAGTAAATGCTTTAAAACATCTCTTTCCTTCCCCCTAACATGCTCAGTATAACACAGTCATGTTATATACAGTTCATGATTCTACAAGGCATCTCCTTCAGGCCTTTAATACACATGAATTCAGTCCTCTGGAAACCTTCCTTGCTGTGTGGTTGACAGAGCAAGAGACATTGTAGCTGCACAGCCTCTTGCACACTCCCCAGATAAAACTAAAGGACCAAAGGAAGCTAACTGAGTTCAAAACCTTTGACACACAAAGCAAGAGTATCAGATGTAAATCTATACTTTCAAACCAATATGCAAGTAATAAAACTACCTGCTCAAGGAACGTGGCACTGGTGATGGCTTCAGACATATGTTTCTCATCTGCTTTTAAAACAGACGATATTTTCCACCAATTCATGTCTGTCAGGGCTCATATTGCAGGAAGATTGCTCTAGAATCCATGCCACAAGCTGTTTAGTGTCTGTGTAAGACTCACAGTCTATCAAAGACTGGGATCCTCCCCTCAAAACTCTTCTTCTCAAACTCTTCTGCAAGGTGATGTCACAGACTTGTGCTTTTACTTCAGTCTGTGTTGCAGCTTCACAGCTGAGTACTGCCCCTGAAGACAAATATCAAACACAGCAAACAATCCAGATGGTTCACTGGATTGTATCCCCAAAGATTTCAATCCTAATTCACTGATGATGCAGTGCTCAGTTTAACCACATCAAACTTAACAGTTGGGCATGGTCAGGACAACATTCAAGGCTCACTCTGTATTGCATTTACACTAGAGAAAAGGCCTTCAAAATAGAGTCATACATAGCTAGAGTTGAGTGCATATCACCTCTCAAAGGGTCTGGAGGGATATTTCTGGGAAAGCTATCTGCCAGTTTGTGTACATCAGTTCCTTTCCCTTTTGCTTCTGCTCTAAACAGACCTGAAATGAGCTTTGAGTGCCGATGTTATACAAAACAGGTTAAAGAAAGCTTGAAGGCTTTTATAATCTATCCTAAGGTCTTTTGTAACTTTCAGTTATTACCAGTCCAGCATGCTAGTTACAACATATCTGAAAGTAATTGTTTATCATTCTGGAAGCTAGTAATACTAGGAAGTTGGAATTTAGCAAGAAAAAAATAACAACAAACTGCCATTCAAAATTACCTTGCATGGACTAAATAAGGGTCAAGAGGGGATTAATCGAACTGCCTTTAGTCCAAATAAAAATCCACTATCTTTGGTCTATTTAGACAATCACCAATGTTTGGCCTTGCTAAAAAAAAAGTGCTTCCAGGTTGTTCAAGAAGCACTTCAATGTCTGGGTTTATCCCAAATGCACCATCACCAGGAGGAGATGAAAAACTTCCCAGGCGGAAAAGCACCAACTAATATGAAGCAACTTCTAGCGGCTGTTTTCGCACTCTGCAGCACCTGGGTATTGAACTCTGAGTTCCAGTGCTGAACAGACCTAACCTCAGTTACACCAAGCCTGAAGGACCCAAATGCTTTTGACTGGTGGAGTCTCTTCACAGCAGAAATGCTCTGCTCTGCTCTCACAGCTATGAATAGGCTCTGTGTCACGTAACTTGCTTCAGCAGCAGATTCTCTGGGGTGCTGTGGTGGAAGTTAGGAAGAGGAAAAGAGAAAACACATGCTGTAGCAAAGATATAAATACATTCCACAAAATAATAAGGGTAATCCAGAGAGGCATGCTTCCAATATTCAAAATAAATGACTGTTATTAATATGCCCCCTTGCCTCTTACATTTTGTGAGTGCTAGTATGTATCAGCAAGTACTACAGGGATTCCAATATTCGATAATAAAAACTACAAGACTAGTGGATTTTTAGGAATGTCAACAGAATCAATAACTCAGTCACACCAGCAGTTTTCCTACAGCAACGAATTGGATCACTGACACCAAAGTAGCTGCAACAAACTTCACCAGCTCTCCACCATGGAGTTCTTTTCATGCTATGAGGAGCAAGAAAAAGGGTGCAAATTTGTAGGCTAATACCAAATATCCAAAGTAATTTTGCTTTAAATAGCTCACATTGACAACCGCCCTTGAAAGCTTTTATATACCAGTCTACAAATACACCGAGAAATCCTATGTGCTCCCTTCTCCTCATCTCCCACTTGCCTTTCCTCCTTCTCAAACTAGCAATGCCTGCAACAGATCCTGTTCCTAGGTGTGAAAGCGTAAGGAGCATCAAGACTAAGGTGCTGCGTGGAGAAAATTTGGCAAAGCACGAACTGCTCTAATGCAGGTGCTCTACTGGGAGACAGCAGCCGATTTCTTCAGGTACTAGGTTCATGGTCCTAATGTTTTGACAAATCCTCTTTTAAGGACTGATTCCACAAACACTGATAGAGAAAAATCAAATCACCTTGAAGCAATCGTCAGTGCATCACAGGGTCACTTTTAGACCATTTCTGCAAGGGATTGGAGGCTCTCCTGCACACTTGTCCTGCAGGCACCCAGTTTGCATTTGAAGATGAAAGTCTCACTCTGATGGAAGACTCATGAATTTCTTCACCTGAGTGATCAGGAATAGTAAAGGTGAAGGAAAAGTAGTCAGATCTCTAGAAGACATTATTAGCGATTATTACTGATATTTTGTGCCCCTCCCCTGCAAATCTGTAATGACTGGACATAAAAGTCTAGAGGCACGTGTATGTGTGCATATAGCCACACTCACCAGTAACACAGGTCTAAATTTAGCCTGCTTAAACATTTGCAGATACCTGTTCAGCCTTATGCGAATGGAGTAAGAAAATATACTGTTTTGCCTAGTATAAACCTTACCTTAAACTACCTGATCAGAGAGAAGGGAGCTACACCTTTTCTGGAGAATAAACTAAATCTCACAGAGCCTGAAATTCTCCTGCATATAAGCAGTGGTACTAAGATATGTCATATCTTGGTCACATGGTCAGAGAGGTCAGTAACTGTTTGCAGTTAGGTAGCTCATAATTCAGTCATTGGTCCCTATAAGAGAATTAAGTCTTGTTTCATGAAGTTCTTTACTAAAATAAATATTTTCCTGAATTCTTGTTACATTTTGTCTTTACAACTCATCAACACCCCTGCTTTTTCTTACAGTGAAATTATATGTTATATTATATAAATGATATAAATTACACAAATTCCTTAATGAATAGAACAGGATGAAGATAAGTATTCGTCACGAAGACTCATTCTGTACCTCCATCCAATGACACCTGGCATATTACAGAAAACAATGTTCTTGCTCTTGCAAGACAAAAAAAAAAATAATGCAAACAGTCTTTTATTCAGAACATGGCAAATGTTTGTGTTGCTACTCTGCTGCTACTCTAACTGAAACATGCCAGTGACCAGAGCATTCAAGAAAATTAAAGCTTGGGTGATACGTGCTTTTTGAGCACAGCACCTTATCTCCTACACAAATGTAACCTACTCACCAAAGAAAAGAAATAGTGACACCTGGAAAGTCAGGAAGTAGAACTCAGCAACAAAACATGGCAGACCAAGTGTCATGCAGCATTAAAGAATCCATCACCAATATAAACCTAACACCAGTGGAGTTCTGCTAGCAGTCAGTCCTTAAGACACAGTGCTGCTGATACTCTGGAGAAGTTGTCATTTTTGTGGCTGTTTGGGGGGTTTTTTTGTTTGGTTTGGGTTTTGTTGTTGTTGTTGCTGTTTGGTTGGTTGGTTTGGTTTGGTTGTTTGTTTAATTGTTGGGGTTTGGTTTGGTTTGGTTTTTGTTGTTGTTTGGTTTTTTGTTGGTTTTGTTTTTAATTACTAAACAGATGAATGAACCAATTTCATGATTTTATGATAATTCTTCATAATATT
>JAAGNO010010346.1:336-14261 GCA_033439905.1 Ceryle rudis
CACCCCTCCCACCCCCAATCTTCCCCAGACTAAAAAGACCCAACTCCCTCAGTCTCTCCTCATAAGAGAGACATTCTAGTCCCCTAATCAGACCTTTACTGTACCATCTCCAGCAGTTCCCTGTCCTTCTTGAACTGGGCACAGTACTCCAGATGTGGCCTCATGAGTAGTGGCCTAGAGTAGTCTGCAAGGAGAACCTCCTTCGACCCACTTGCCACACTCCTCTTGATGCACCCCAGGATGCCACTGGTCCTCTAGGCCACAAGGGAACATTACTGGATCATGGACATCCTGTTGTCCACCAAGACTCACAGATCTTTTTCCACATAGCTGCTTTCCAGCAGGTCAGCCCCCAACGTGTACTGACACAGAGGGTTAATCCTCACTAAGTGAACTACTCTACACTTGCCCTTGTTGAATTTCATAAAGTTTCTCTCAGGACAACATTCCAGCCTGTCCAGATCTTGCTGAATGTCTGCACACCCTTCTGGTGTGTCAGCCACTCCTCCTAATTTCAAATCATGATCAAACTTGCGGAGGGTACACACTATCCCTTCATCCAGGTCATTGATGAATATATGGAACAGGACTAGACTCAGTACTAACCCCTGGGGAATACCACTTGTTATGGACCTCCAAGTAGATGGTGTGCCACTGATAACCATCTTCTGAGCTCTATCTTTCAGCCAGTTTTCCATCCACCCCACTGTCCATTCATCTAACCCACACTTCCTAAGCTTGCTTATGAGGATGCTATAGAAGACAGTGTCAAAAGCCTTGATGATTTCAAGAAAGACAACACCACTCCCTTCATCTATCTATTCAGTCATTCTCTCATAGACGCTTATCAGATTAGTCAGACTTGAATTCCCTTTGCTGAATCCATGCTGACTACTTCTGATAATCCTCTTTTTCTCCACATTCTTTGAGATGATGCCCAGAATGAGCTGTTCCATCATCCTTCCAGGAATGGAGGTAAGATTGACTGGCCTGTAGTTTTGTGGGTTTTGCTTGCCCTTTCTGAAGACTTGAGTGACATTGGGTTTCCTCCAGTATTCAGGCACTTCACCTGTTCTCCAGAACCTTTCAAAGGTGGCCGACAGTGTCCCATCTATGACTTCTGCCAGCTCCTCAACACTCATGGGTGCATCCCATCAGGACCCATGGACTTGTGGACAGATTTCATAGATTGAAGTGGGATGCCAAACAATTTTGGATAACACCAGACCTGAGACTGATGCTATCAAGTAAATAGTTTTAATTTCCTAATGCTCTGAGGCAGGGTTCCTCAACTTAGGAGTTTTGGGCAGTAATCCTGTAAGCAAATACAGTATCTCATGGTCAAGTAACATTATGCTTTTCTCTCCTTACGTCTCCACTCTAGCTTTTTCATTACCAGCAGGTAGAGCACTATCAGACTTTCTTACAGGCAATGAGTGCTATGACCAGAGTTTTCAGACCACCCTTTTAAGGTTCCTCATATTTGCTCGAAAGTAGGAAGAGTGGGATCTGAAAGAACAGTGCTGGATCATAACACTTCAACTGGCTTGACATAGAAAGAAAGAGTCATAAGGTCAGTGCAGCTTCAAAAAGGCTGACTACCACTACCACATGGAAAAGCACAGTAAATGAGTTTGCCATGTTGGTAGCTATATTAGCACGTGAGAGCTCATTCTGCCATTGCAAAACTCTTGAATGTAGTTTAAATTAAAAAAAAAAACAAACACCAAAAAAAAAACAAACCCCACAACCAAAACAAACAAAGAACAACAAAACCCCCAAACAACAACAAAACAAAAAAACCCAACCAAACAAATAAGACAACAACAAAGCACAAAAAAAAAAAACCAACCCAAAACAAAAACAAAAACCAACAAGAAAACAACCACTTTTCAAAGATACATGAATTATTCAAGTAATTTATTCCCCTTTGGTATATTAGAGAATCCCACCAAAACCCAGGATAAAGGGATACTTTTTGCCACCCCTTCTGTTCACTGTAACAGGAAAGACCGTCACATTCCTTCTGAACACTGATGTGTTACTGACTTTTATAAGGGGCACAGTAACTAATCAACAAACCTTAGTGCATAATTTCCAGTACTCTAAGCTATAATGAACTAGTAGCTATCTTGAGAAATACTTAATGAAAACTGAAAACCTTTTGAGGGGCTGCACTGCACAACATTTTTCACTCTAAAAAGATACATTTGTGTAGACACGATCCACACTCATTTCTCAAGTATTCCCAAAAAAGAGAATCTACAGGTTCGAAATTAAACACTTTTCTTCAGAAGTTCTTAGAAAAACACAGGACCTTTAAAATGTAGTTTATAAAATTATTTAAGATGAAAAGCATCGTGTGTATTCACAATATCCTTTTCTTCATTATGCAGAACAATTCAAGAACTGAATCCTGTGTATGTAATTAAATTAAAATCCAATACATGTACATTGACCTTTTTTGACCTTTTTTTTTTCTATCAGATTCTTCTCCCTTTGAAGACAGATAACACAACACAGAATTGGCATTTGCTGGAATCACTTTGGTGCTGAAGTTATTTGACCATTCTGGTTAATTGAGCACTAGAATCACTGTTTTGACCTACAAAGACAGGTGCAAAACTGGTTAAGACTAGAGTGAAATTTCACCTATTATTTCCTGCACATAAAAAGGCAACAAACAATTAAAAGGAAGTAATAGAAATTAAGCTTTGAATATGAAAAACAGAAAGGACAACACTTCAGGCAAAAAAGATCTCCTTTAGGCACAGAAGTTCAAGGTAGTGGAAGGAATTAACTAGGGGAAGACTGAAACATAAAAGTCAGTCACATGATAAGCAGAAAACATGCTTCATTGAACTTGCTACTATTCCTGCTTCCTTCTATCCTGTATACTACATCTGTTAAAAAAACCACTCTGAGTTAAAGATCAACTACTATATTACAGATGTTGTTCTTTGTTGTAAAAATTCTTTTGTTGTAAAAATTCTAGGTTTTTCCCTTTCCTACTCCATATGCTACGATAACATAAGAAATAGTGATTACAGTTGAAACTGGCAAGTCAAAGCTACCTTTAAAACAAAAAGCAAAGCATATACAAAAGTTGGTCTATATGTATGTGCTTTAATTTAAAGAAAAATGCACCTAAATATATTTCTTCATATATTATTTATGTCAATTGAAGAACAGGTGCATTCCTCTGCTTATGTGCATCATATCCACTATCCTGAAGGCTCATGAAAAATAACAAGACTAAACAATTGCATAGGGTCACAGCACAGAATGGGTTACCCAACAGCTGTCCTCATTCAAGTAGCTTTGCTTGGTTTACCAATGCAGGAATAAAGAACAAGAAGGGGAAGTGATCTTTATGTCATTATTAAAAGAAATGGCACCTTCAGATCACACATTTTCCCTGGAGGGGAAAGAAAAAGGCAACAAATATACATGATCAAGACATTATATGTTCAAAAAGCAATAGGATGATAGCCACAGTTTGATGGGTATTCCATTCACTAAGAACTGGAAAATCCAAAGCTGTTCAGTCAAGACAGTTTTCTCTCTGTAATAGTCACTATTCTTTAGAAAACAATGTTACACAGTTTAAAACCCAAATGCACCTTAAAGAATGCATTAATTATACTCTGTAGATCATGGTAATTAAGTGAATCCAGATCTTCCCCTGAGTTTTGGAATCAGCTCCTTACTCAGCTGCTACATTGTCAACAGCTGGCATGAATTACTGGGAGCATTTGGCTAACTGGATAATAAGGAGGACAGCCTGTGGTTGGTACAATTCTATTTCACTGATCTGCTTCAAAAAAAAAAATAAAAAACACTACCTCAATAAAAAAAAAATAAAAGCCACTACCTTATTAGATCCTCTTTTTTTTTCTTTTCTTTTTTTTTTTTTAAAGCAGTAACAACACTACAAAGTGTTCTATTTTATTCCCTCATTATGTGCAAACAATGTAGCCGTATAACTCTCAAAAGTTGCATAGGCTTGTGTAACTGAAGCCCCAATTCCCTATAATTCAATTATGCTATTTTGCAACACCAATTCATCTTCACCCAGATCACATCTCTGTCTTGGCTGGTGTGGTAAAGGTTTGCTACTCTGAATGTATTTTTCTACTTGCTAGCAATTCATCAGCATAGATCACAGTAACAAAACCGCCAAGTTCTGTTCCAATCTAGTTTACAGAAGAAAAATAATATTCATGAGACCAAGCTTTCTCCAAACCGCAGCTTTGTTACAAGGTATAGTAAAATTATATTATTGCAGACCCACACAACCAAATGCCACCCACTATCACTTTGTTACATTATTTGCTTTGACCCATGCAGCTACAAAATTATCTCCAGAAATCAATGTAGGAACACAGTTCTAGTGGAACAATATGCTCAGAAGTGGTTTTGTGTATGGTCTCTAGTGGATCCAACTCCCAGATACATCTTTGCCACAGGAAGCTGTGGGGAGTGGGGCCACGTTTACTAAGAGGTCCTTCCCTTTTCAACAGGTAAGAAGGAATCTAAAGAAAACAGCTGCTCAGATTACAGTCCCTGGAGAACTGCTCAAATCAAGAACAAGTTTGACAGAAAGCAAATTACCTTATTATTGTCAGGCCCACAAGTAATTAAGTAAACTCTGCATGCATGTTACATAGAGCATTCAGTTACAGCTGTCCTTGAAAAATATTGGATTATCCACTGCCTTTCCTTCTAAAAACAAACATTTAAAGTGCTGGCTTTTTTACAGCACTGTAACTTTTAAGGTAGCAGAGAATTAGTCCAATGTAATATCACAGCTAATGCTAAAAACAAACAAAAAATGCTACACCAACTGATATTTTTTTAATCTTTACTGGGACGATTCTCAGACATTGCAGGAATTCTAACAAACATCATATTAGTATCTACCATCTGGTAGCTTAGTGGTATGTTAACCCACACTTTTGCCGTGAGCTACCAAACAGATGTTGCTGAAAGGTTTTTTAATTTAGAAAGGCTGGTTCCATAAAATTATCTAATATATTTCAGTAACTCACATTTTTATTTTATTGCACTTGATTGGGATAACAAGAAACACAGAACAGTATTCGAATTCACGTATCACGATGGTTACAGTGAGGGCCATGACTTCTGCATCATTCTTTTGCAGAGAAAGCAATCTAAGTGAAGGTCAAGCCAGCAGGATAAATGTGGCTACTTTTTGATTTTCAATCATGCTGGTCATAAGTAAGTCACCTTTAGAAAGGTAGTTAATCCTTGCTGTAGGGGCTGGAATTTAATAGCAGGCATTTGCAGCAGGTAAAAATTATAAATAGCTCTCAGATTCTTCCAGTCTTTTATAGCCACACACTGTTACAGTGATTTCCAATAGAATTCGTACTATGACAATAAAGAATAGTGTGTAACGTTTGGGGAACAGGTGAGAGAAAAGAATATATATAATTCTTAAAAGTGTATTTTCCAAGTAATGTGTTTTATAACTCTAAAAAAAAAAAAACCCACAAGAAAAGAAAATGTTGATGGGTAGCCTTTTCAAAAAATAACCTCTTATTTAGAAGAACTGGTAGAAGAAAAGAAATTCTAAATATAATCAATAATTTAGTACTTTCAGACTCAGAAATTTCCCTCCAATTCACACAGACACTGACTCTACAGCTCAGAGCTTACTAAACAGAACATTACAATGACTGACTTTGGTAATCACCAATTACAGGGCTGAACAGTCAACTGCCATTATACTTCTTAAAGATTACACAATAGAAAATGAAAATGAAAACAAAAATAGTTTTGTTAGAGCATTTCAAAATTGCTCTACCCCAGGAAAAAGTGGGCATCAGTGGTAGAAGAGGAAAGGCTCACGTGAGAGAATCTGAACTCCCCTCCCTCTTCTTATCCTACCATAGGCAACAGACACCCTTACCTCAACCGGGTCCAACTGGTAACAAGGAAACAAGAGGGAAACTGTCTGCAATGTTTTGTGAGGAAACATAATGGAGTATTTCTATAGAAGACCCTCCTAACAGGCTAAAGCAAAAGGGAAAGCAAGAAGGTGGCATCTTAGCAAAAGAATGAAGGCGGTTTGTGTTCTTTAAAGGAGATAAAATGAGACAAAAGCAGGAAATGCTGTCCTTCCCTTATCCTGAGAATTTAATGAAAGGTCAAGTAGAGCCATCAATCAAGATAAGGAAGAGGAATCCAAAGAGATGACCTTTTTTGAGGGGAAACAAGTATGTATTGGATAGCACTTTTACACTGATGTAGTTAGTTCTCCTCTGTCTATGTGAGAGAAAAGAGAACACAGTTTTATGCCAGCATTTAAAAACAAAAATTGAAAATTAAGCACTTGAAATAGAACAAAATTAGACATGAAAAAGCCTATTAAGTCAAAGAGTTGCGGCCAAGGAAAAGCTTGGTTCCAAAATCTGTGAGGAATGCAGTGGAATTCTATTCCTCGCCACTCCGGCAGTTTGGCACCTGGCTTAGGAGATGCACCTCCAGGGGACTGTCACCCTCACTAGTTTTTTACTGGTAAGCCTCAGGACTAATTACATGCACTTGAAACTTCTGGATTACAGTTTGTTGCTTTTCTGAAAGAGAATAATCCATTTTCATTCATGCTTGACCTCACAGTTACAAAATTAATTTACAATATTGCCCTGTGAGTTATGCTTATGATGTCATTTTGGGGATGAAAAAAAATCAGACTGCATGGAATTGCAACTAAAGTAGACAAAATCAAATATCCCTTAAAAATCAAATGTAAATATAAATACCTCTCAAACACAAGCCTAACAGTTACCCTGCGGCTTTCTCAGCCCACAACAGTTCACTTCTATTTCCTGGGCTAGTTTTAAACCATGGAATTGTTTCAATATCACTCTTCAGGAAAAAATAAGTTTACCAGTTCTCGAGGTAAAAAGGCCTCCTCCTGACGAGCCACAATCAGACAGACGGTTTCCCCTTGCTTTGTGCTTCTCAGCATAGCTACCAGCTCTTCCTGGGTCCTGCCAGCAATGTCCCGTCCATTCACCTACCAGGCACAAAAGAACAGAGGATGTGGTATCTGAGTATGACTGTCTTTTATCATTTTCCCCTCACCTAATACAGGTGTCATTCAGTGAAATGAGAGCAAAGAAGAATTAGCAAGAGCTCCCACACTGTCTCCCTCTCTGCCCCTGCACAAATCACTTAACCTTTTTTCCCCTCATTTTCACCATCTGTTAAAGCAGTTCTGCAGTACTTACACACCATGCAGGGGGTTTGTGAGGCTTAATTAGTTTGTAAAGCACTTTGAAGATGAAAAGTACAGAAACAAGACCTAAGTATTAAAACTGTTTACCTTAAGAGCTTTTTCAGGTTAGTAAGTGGAAAAAAACCCAAACCATTAGATAATGAGATTGTAAGTTACAAGATACCTGAAAATTTTCAACAGCCCTTTTTCAGCAAAATTGCCTTAAAATTAGCACTAAACTACCTTAATATTAATCAGGTAATTTTGGACATGGCTGAAGAGGCAAGACATGTTTTGTTTCTAAACTGATGCATTTATCTATTTTAAGAACCAAGAACCCCCTTGTTCAAAAATCCCACAGACCCTTGTGAAAAAAATCACAGTGTAAAATACCTGTTGACAAATACTATAAAATGCATGAGACTTTTTTTTTTTTTAATCAAGGTCAAGAATTGTAATTCCATACATCAGTAATATGTATAAGAAAATAAAATATTTATGCCAAAACCAGCAATCAATGCTCAGCAATGAAAATACAATGGACGTTTATCCTAACCTCCAGGATTCTGTCTCCTGACTGCAAACGACCATCTTTTACTGCTGCACCTTTTGGTAAAATATTCTTCACAAAAATTGGACCGGGACCATGTACTGAAGAGTCTCTGGTAACCACAGTGAAACCAAGTCCTTCTGGACCTAGAAGGTCAGATAAAGAACTCCTAATGTAACTCTCAACAATAAATAATAATCATTAGATGTATGTAAACAATGTCAGCAACGTATCACAGACACTCATTCAGGTTAGCTCTGAAAAAAAGAAAGTAAACAAAAAGCTGTACACATAAGACTATTTTCTGCATGGTCTAGCACAGAATTCTATCAGTGTCAGAACACATGCTCAAATCTTCCTGTAACAGCTACAGATGGAACTATTTTTGGATAACCCACAATGATACAAAACAAGAGATAATGCTCATTTTAAAGCATTTACCTTTTCTCTAGGTGATTTTAGTATCACCCTTCGCATTAATCTCAATAGTCTTTGAAACAAATCAGAGCAGCCAGAATTATTTATGAACATATATATAACAGATTTTACTGAAACTTGGTGAAAAGCTGAAAATGTCACGATCTGAATGCAAAAACCTCTGACAATATGCTGTTAAGAAAAGACAAAGTGATATTTCAAAGATTCCATTAGTGAAGTTGCTTGTTGCTTGGAAATAAACAACCTCAAGATAAATGTTTTAACGAATACTTAGGGAGTAGAATCAATATTAGCAGGTATGGCTTATAAGCCAGCAAAATTAGCCAGTAATATCAGGGTTCATAAAAATCTTATATTGGGCAGGTTTGCTACCCATGTGATAGCTTTCAGAGATATCATTCCTAAAAATAAAAATTACTGTTTCAAAATTAAAAGCATTAAATCTAAAATGGGAAAAATTCTGAAGTAGTTTTTTTAATGCAAAGCTGTAGAGTTCAGAAGCAAGAGAGTGACTTCAGTTAAGAAGTAACAAAAATTAAGAAACGACAGCTTGATACATTCATTATGTGTTAAAAGAATAAAGTTACAGACAGTTTTTAAAAGGGCCACTTCTAGCATGAAATTTAACTCTCAGCCAAATCAGAGACGGAAATTAAACAGAAAACATAAATGCTAATTGGGATCTGCTTAAGCACATTTTACTACATGAACATAAACCTGTTACTCCATGCAAAGACAGACATCTGCGCGAGCAGCAATTAAAGATATACACACAATTCAGCCTGATGACAGCTGACTAACTACAGACGGAAATAAAAGGTTTGCAGAAAATAAAAAAGGAAAAGACAGGTAAATCTCTGGTCAACTTCTCAGGTAACATGAAACAGCAGAGTACATTTTTAAACATATCTTTAAAAGAACATTGTAATAGTGCTGTGATCACTTAGCAAATATGAATAAAAATAACAACGGTCACCATCAGACAGTTCAAACTTTTATTCGGTACTTGCAAAAAGGCTGAAGCATCTCTTAATATCACATGTTGCTAATGAAATCCCTTCTGCATAATCAGTAACTAAGATGTTATAAAAATCAATAAGTCTGGATAACATGCCTCCAAGATTTCTGAGAAAGCTGACTGTCGAGAACATTACTGTTAACGTCCTTTATCTTTAGGAAGTTTTGGAACTTTTAAACCATAAATAACTTGCTTGTATTGTTAATAACACTAGTTTAGTTAAAAGTTAAGGCATTTCTATAGAGAGCATGATACAGAATTAATCTATATATAATCTCCAAAGACCTACCTTTTTTCAGGTCTATCTTTATTTTCTTAGCATTTTTTTTATTGCCAAAGCCCATAAGGGGAGACAGCGAAGGAGAAGATGACTTTCTACCCAGACGTGGGAGGTTGGGGCTCTTAGCTTGTTGCAGTGTTGCCTGTACACCTGCCTCCAAGCTGTTTGCTCCAGAGAGATTCATTGGTTTCAGAGCAGGCTTTGGATGAACAGGAGGTGGAATCTTTGTTTTTGGAACTCCGTCGTTATCCAGAAAACAAAGAGGAGCAATTGCAGACTTCTCATATTGTTCTCGATTATATGGAGGAAGGACTTCCAAGATGACACTTTGAAATTTCATTGCCTGACGGAAGATGTCCTGAGCCCTTTAAGAGAACGATACAAAAACTCATATAAACTGGAAAATTTGGTCGAAGTTTGAAGTTATTTACAGAGAATAAGACAAAAAATTATCTTAAACACAGAGAAATAACCTCACCTTCACATCTACAGGATCTATTTTCTAAAAAGTATGCATGAAATAAGATTTCCAAGCTACAGCATTTCCCTACATTTCAAGCAGGAGCAGCACATCTGTCGGGATTCCTAGGCTGCTTTGAAAACATATCTGCCAGAATAAACTAATGAACACAATTCTTCATATGGAGCAGCAGGAAGGGAAGTTCTGATGGCAAAAACTCATCAAAAGACTCCTGAAGTCATAGCTTGTTACATTTTTCAAGTGTCCGTCCATTCCATATTTTCTTGTTGGCATAGAGGCACACTGAGCACTTATGACCTATTTTTCGGTGGATATGTATACTCTGAGCAAACTCGAGACTCCATTTTTTCCCAAGTACAGCCTAACTGACCCTCAGATTCCTTCAGCATCCCCCTAATGCAATCCCTGGCTGATTCCACAGCAACAAAAAAGGATGAGGGTACGGGATATACAGACATCTTCAGAAGAAATACTGTGATTGCAAATGGTGCAATAGAAAAGGATGATGGTATAGGATATATAGGTGGATAAATAAACAGGTAGATATTATATCTTTCAAGCGGTAATGTCTTGCTAAGGTTGATAGGTGGACTTTACTTAATGTCTTTAAAATGTGGTCAATTGCAACATCAGAAACCATGTTAGAGCATTAATGAAACTACTCTCCTTGAACTGGTAACATGGTAACAATACAGTGTTTGGGTTCCCATGCAATTAAGAGAAGCTGGCCAACTGTTCATAAAGCCTTCCCTGCACTGTGAATAACCCATAGATTGGGTCGGTAAAGACATTTTATGAACCTTGGTTAGTAAAGGAACAAAGGAGACATCTTTTTCTATGCTTTCTTCTCCTACCTTCTGATGAAGTGGACTGATTTTCTTCCATACTGCAGAGGACAACTTGAGTGCAAACAGAAGCAGCTGAGGCACATTTTGAGCACAAAAAAAAGTCACAAACTTCCACTTAGCAGGATTGTGTCAAAAGGGGGAATGATGGCCTAATGAATTTTTAAATGAAGTATGTGGCCTTTTTGAGAACGGTTTACATATCTCCTAAATCTCTGTAGTATGTTTATCAGGCAGGCAGGCAGAATTTCACTGAGGTCTTGGCTTTGGATTTACACTCAGTCATGAAACAGGAGCCAGTGTTGAAAATACTTCTAAAATAAACATTTTTTTTTTACAGTGATACAGAAAGAAAGACACCATAACATCACCATCTTGATACACACCTACTGCTTTCCCAGATCAACAGAGCCATGCAGTACCTGCACCTTGCTGCTGTAGGTACGTAATGGAAGGGAGGGGCTGTTTCAAGAGGGTTTTTTGCAGTATGAAGACAGTGAAATTAGGGGCAGTCCAAAGAGATACTAGTGTGGGAAAGAACCATCTTGGCTACACTGAGCGTATGTGCACCAAGAATCAGAATAATGGCATTCACTGACAGGAGACACTGCCAGCAGAGGAACCTCAAACTTGGAAAGAAAGCTAGCAGGGAGAGTGTTGTAGGAAGGTATTCTTCCAGCACCACCCTCAAGGGTTAGGTTTCAGAACTGTAACAGGCGTCTCCCAGTGTGTCTGCAGGAGTTACAGGTTACCTGCTCACCTACAGCCTGTGAATGTTTTCAAGGACATACCTTACCCTGATCACAGAAGCCATGGTATGCTCACAGCATAAGGATATAAAGTCTTAACTGGGTTTCTTTCCCACCCCATCTTCATCCTTGCAAGTAGACACTTGGTCATATGTTACAAGATAATTTAATAACTCAGTTTCAGGAGATGAATATTTTAAATACATGAAAGGCAAAATATAAGATCTCCTTCAAACAAAAATTAGTGGAAATAACACAAGACATCCCATGGGAAAGCCTAAATGCAATCTTCAGGGGCAAAATAACTGGCTGCACTTCAAAGAGAAAAAATAATGGATGGAGAAATTTACATTTCTTAGGACCCCAAACGCATACTTTAAAGAAATAAGGGAGTCGATTAAAAGAGGTACTAGAAACTACACAACACAACAGAATGTAACTGAATAGCTTAACAGTAAATCAAAAAGCAGACCAACAGTCCCAATATATGAAACCATTATAAACATGGGAATACAGAAAGTAGGCTGCTGCTATTACAGCTGCAAATGCAGCAATCATCAGGAGCAATACTAGAAAGTCTCTGATGAAAACAGAAATAGCATGTAACAGTCTCTTGTTAAAACAGCTTTTACAAGGGTTATGAAGAAATGCCAATTTGAAAGTAGAGAAAACAGATTTTCCTCTCAAAGGAGAATCTGATGACTATTTTGTGGGTCAACAGTCATTGGGACAATACTTTGTCACATCCATTACAATTACTGCATTACTGTAACTTGGACTTCTGTCAGGTTAGCATTGTTATGTCATGCCAGACAAAAACTAGAAGGTATATTCACTGAGGTGAGTCTCAACCCGGAAAGCTGCTTTCTTTAGCCATTCTCAACAGCCAGGGAAGAGAGATGATGCAGATGGATATTGTGGAAGGCAGTTCAGCAGAGCAATGTAACAGGACATAGGACCAGGCTAGCTACTCTACCCAGTCCCCAAATGGTTGTTGAGCCCTCACTGCCTGCAGTTTTTCTCCTCAGGTCCAGTGCCACTGCAGCTGCACTATTTGTTATTGCAACATAAGGTGACTTGGACTAACTAAATTAGGCTCTGCTCTGAGTCATCTTTTAGTCACTTCTCTCACTCTCCCAACGACAGATTGTCTAAGACTGGCCTCTCTAAATTAACAATTGTCTTTGCAAGTACCCCTTTCAACTCCCAAAACTTGGAGAAAAAGAAGGGTCCTACAGCTCTCATTTTGAAGGCAAGCCTGATGGAGAACTGGAAAGTTTACTGCAAGATATCTAACTGTCCCAAAATCTAGTAACATTACAGAAAAATACGCAGTCCTCCACTCCACATACATCTCATGGGCCTAAAGTCCACGTTACTCTAGTTGCATTCTAAAGAGAACACAAAGAGGGTAACAAATTTGTAAAGCCAAGATCACACACAGTTTTGAAAAGAGAGGTTTTGATTCAGGCAGAATCTCATTAGAAAAGGATACATCTTCCTTACAAAATAGCACAGGTGAGGCAATGAACATTTTAGTATGATACCCAACACTTCTGTTCTGATAAAGTTGATAATGTAGGAACTTTCCATGGGAAGAATAGAATGGCATGTACTGTATCACAGCAGAATACATTTACCATGAGATATGTAGAAAGCAGTAACCCAAAATGCTATCAGGAGGCAAAAAGCACAGCCTCAGAAAGATGGTAATACCTACACTACAGAACTACACTGGTTTTATAAAACCTGTTTTGCAAATATTTATCCCCAACAGGGAAATTACTTATTTGCTTTTAGTCTAGAAACCTGGAACATTTGGCTCACTGTTTAGAAAAGTTACGCCTCAACTCCCTTGAGATCTCAATAGGTATTTGCTATATTATAAACAATCCCTCAGTTGTCTAAACATATGGATTAAAAGTAAAAACAAATTACTATTTAATTACTACATCAAATATCTGTGAAATTTGAGAGGCTATTCTTTTGTGCAAGTCACATTAATTCAGCCGATCAAAGCAACCTGTTAAAGTAATTTGAGATAGATAATAGATGTCAACAGATTTTTAAGGAAAGTCATAAGAGGTGAGACTATTTAGCTCAACTAATCACAGTCTGACAGTACTAGCATTTTTTAAAAAATGTTACTAAAGCTGCAACACCAAAAATTTCATCTTATTTCATTTGCAAAATAACATTAGAAAACATGCAGCAATGTTGATTCATTCTGAAGGTCTTATGAGAAAAAAAAAAAAAAAAAAAAAAAAAAAAAAAAAAAAAAAAAAAAAAAAAAAAAAAAAAAAAAAAAAAAAAAAAAA